>VBRH01001254.1:4741-16315 GCA_014578085.1 Cardamine resedifolia | reverse complement strand
CGGTTTGATTGCCCCAGTAATTCCCGTCGAGTTTTCCACACCATTCTTCCTTAGCTCCAGCAAGCATCCATTTGCCCTAAAACAACTCCAAAATGCAATATGTATGCAATGCTCATGCAGAAACTCCTAAGTATGCAAAATGGACAAAAATGAATCTAAATGGTATGAACAAGGGGCGAATCTATGCTAAAATGGACTAAAATGCATGCTTAAAACGGATAAAATATGGAGACATCATTTACCAAAAAAATCGATCAAATGAAAAATGGTGAAGGCAAAACGCTTTGTCTAGAACAGGTACCAGCTACCATTTGCGAGGATAAGAGACGACCAAGGAGAGAGTCGCTACTATCTAGGAGAGCATTGAGCATTCAGTCCAGAACCAGGGAGCAAAGAGAAAACTTGTTCTACACGCGATGTCAAGTAAAAGAAAAGTTGTGTAGTCTTGTCATCGATGGAGGTAGTTGTGTGACTATAGCAAGTGAAACTCTGGTACAAAAGCCGAAATTAGAAGTCAGAGATCATCCAAATCCTTATGAGATACATTGGCTAAGTAAGAATGAAGCACTTAAGGTAACAAAGCAAGTGGTGGTTCCGCTTAGTGTGGGAAAGTATGAAGATGAGGTTTGGTGTGACGTGTTACCTATAGAAGCAAGTCATATACTCCTTGGAAGGTCGTGGCAATTTGTTAGGAGCTAGGGTTCAACATGACGGGTTTGCAAATCACTACTCATTTGAGTATAAAGGAAGAAAAAACGTTCTTGCTCCAGTGAGTCCTTCGAAGGTGTATCAAGACCAACTCCATCTTCAGCATAAAATAGCACCTCGTGATAAGCATCCTAACTTCTTTGCCAAGGCGGGAGAAGTCAAGAAGGATATAATTTCAGAATGACCCATTTTGTTATTCGTTTATAAATAAGTTCTTTCAAATATAGCTAACATGGCACCGGTTCTTCCGAGTGAAATGGTTAAACTTATGCAGGACTTCAAGGATGTGTTTCTAGACAATAACCCACCTGAACTACCACCGGTGAGAGGCATAGAACATCAGATAGACTTCATACCTGGATCATCTTTACCAAACAAACCAGCTCATGGAACTAATCTCGTAGAAACTACGGAGCTCCAAAGACAAGTCGAAGAGCTCATGGATAAAGGCCATATACGTGAGAGTATGAGTCCTTGCGCTGTACCTATGATACTTGTACCCAAAAAGGACGGAAGCTGGCGCATGTGTGTTGATTGTAGAGCTATCAACAATATCACAGTGAAGTATCGCCACCCTATTCCTAGATTAGACGATATGCTTGATGAGTTGCATGGTTATTGCATATTTTCTAAGATTGATCTTAAAAGTGGCTATCTTCAAATTAGAATGAAAGAAGGAGATGAGTGGAAAACTGAATTTAAAACAAAGCATGGTTATATGAATGGTTAGTCATGTCATTTGGTTTAACAAACGCACCTAACACTTTCATGAGGTTGATGAATAATGTTCTTAGAGCTTTTATAGGTCATTTTGTTGTTGTGTATTTTGACGACATTCTAGTTTACAGCAAGAATCTAGAAGAGCATGTCAAGCATTTAGAAATGGTGTTAGAGGCTCTTAGGAAAGAAAAGCTTTATGCTAACTTGAAGAACTGCACCTTTTGTACGGATAACCTCGTGTTTTTAGGCTTTGTGGTAAGTGCAGATGGCATTAAGGTCGATGGGGAGAAAATCAAAGCAATTCGAAATTGGCCTAGTCTAAGGACGGTGGGAGAGGTTAGAAGTTTTCATGGACTTGCCAGTTTATATCGACGTTTTGTGAAGGATTTCAGCACCATAGCTGCTCCACTCACGGAAGTCATCAAGAAGGACGTTGGATTTAAATGGGAAAAGGAACAAGAGGAAGCGTTTCAACGGCTTAAAAAGGATCTTACTCATGCATACCTCTTAACCCTCCCTGATTTTACTAAAACGTTTGAAATTGAGTGTGATACCTCAAGTAAAGGAATTGAAGCTGTCTTCATGCAAGAGAAGAGACCTATCGCGTACTTCTGCAAAAAGTTAGGAGGATCAACCTTGAACTATCCTACGTATGATAAGGAACTTTACGCATTGGTGCGAGCATTACAAACTTGGCAACATTACCTATGGCCAAAGGAGTTCATCATACATACCGACCACGAATCTCTCAAACACTTGAAAGGACAATAAAAGCTCAACAAAAGACATGCAAGGTAGGTTGAGTTCATCG
Source organism: Cardamine resedifolia (assembly GCA_014578085.1). NCBI lineage: Eukaryota > Viridiplantae > Streptophyta > Magnoliopsida > Brassicales > Brassicaceae > Cardamine > Cardamine resedifolia. The sequence goes on along the minus strand of VBRH01001254.1, from coordinate 14,076 downwards.
AAACATTTTCCTATGTCATCAAATACAAACAAGGTAAGGAAAACATAGTGCCTAATGCGCTATCTAGAAGGTACACGCTACTCTCTACTCTTGAAACAAAATTGCTAGGATTTGAACAGCTTAAAGACCTCTACCAAAATGATCTTGACTTCAAAGAGGTTTACAAACTGTGTGAAAGAGTGCACATGGCCGATTCTATCGAAGCAAAGGGTTTATATTTTATGATAATCGTTTGTGTGTACCTAACTGTTATACTCGAGAGTTGTTTACTAGAGAAGCTCACGGAGGATAACTAATGGGGCATTTTGGAAATGTAAAAGCACCCAAGGTTATGCAAGATCACTTCTATTGGCCACACATGAAGCGTGATGTCCACAGAATTTGCACTAGGTGTGTCACTTGCAAACAAGCTAAGTCTAACGTTCAGCCCTACGGTTTGTATACTCCTTTACCCATCCCTTCTCATCCTTGGACTGACATTTCTATGGATTTCGTGTTAGGATTACCTATGACCAAGAATAGAAAGGATTCAATATTTGTTATGGTTGATAGGTTCTCTAAAATGGCACATTTCATAGCATGTAATAAAACGGATGATGCATCTTATATAGCTACTTTGTTCTTTAGGGATATTGTTCGTTTGCATCGCATGCCGAAATCTATTATTTTTGATAGAGATACAAAGTTCTTAAGTTATTTTTGGAAAATCTTGTGGTATAAACTAGGAACCAAGTTTATTTTCCACTACATGTCATCCTCAAACTGACGGTCAAACTGAGGTTGTTAATAGGAGTATGTCCACATTGTTACGTGAATTAATTAAAAAGAACTTGAACTCATGGGAAGAATGTTTACCGCATGTTGAGTTTGCATATAATCACTCGGTGCATTCTGCCTCTAAGTTTTCACCTTTTGAGATTGTTTATGGCTTTAATCCTTTATCACCTATGAATATAATATCTTTACCTTTGAGTGAAAGCACAAGCTTAGACGGAAAGAAAAAGGCCGAACTCGTTAAACAGATTTATGAAGCAGCTAAAAATAACATAGAAAAGAAGACAAAACAATATGTGAAGAAAGCCAACAAAGAAAGGCGAGAACTTATCTTAGAGGTTGGAGATCTTGTGTGGATACATCTTCGAAAGGAGCGGTTTCCTAAGGAAAGAAAGTCCAAACTAATGCCAATGATTGATGGACCATTTTGGATCATCAAGAAGATCAGCAACAATGCCTACGAAATTGATCTTCAAGGTAAGTACACCGTTAGTTCACTTTTCAATGTTTCTGATTTAGTTCCTTTCGTGGCAGATCAAACAGATTTGAGGACAAATCCTTTTCAACTGGGGGAGGATGATACGACTCTAGGAGGCACAAAGGCTCATGAACATAGAAAGGAAGCTTATGAAGAGACCATGATGGAGCAAGAGGCAAAGGATGTGCTAAAGGTCCCATTTAGAGCTATGGCCCAGTCTCGGACAAAAGAGTTTCATCAAGGAGTTAGAGTCTTGTTCCAACAAGTTAAGAACCAAAGAATCACTTGAGCTATCAAGATAGTATCAAGACTTCATTGGTCGAGATACACGCCCAAGACAATTAACAAATGACCATGGGGACCGAACATACTCTTTTTCCCTTCTCCTCGGTTTTTTTCCAAGTGGTTTTTTGGGAAAGGTTTTTAATGAGGTGCTTGGGCCTCATGTTCATCTATGTTATTTGATGAGTTTGATCCATCTCCATGCCCGTCTCATTGCATCATTTTATGGCCCATATCTCATTTCTATCTGTTTCAAATTTGAATTGTTGTCTTGTGTTTTGTACTTAGTCTTTGCGTGAGTTAACGAGGCATGTCTCGTAACTCGTCGCCTTTACTTCTTCTTTTTGCTCTCTTCGTCTTCTTCCTCCTTATAACTCCTCCGATCCTCACTTGTATCTTTCATCTATCTTTTTAATCAAAATCTCTTTCAAAATTATAGATCATTGCCTCTCGTTTTCGTGTGATTCAAATTCGACGCTCTTAGTCTCATCAAGTGGACTATCCGCATCCTCTTGTGGCGACATTCGATCCATCAAACCTCTAGCTGTTCGGTAATCGGGTCTAGAACCATCCTATCCTTGTCTTAACATCTCGGTGTTGATTTTGGGTTGTGATTCCTCACCAGAATCGTATCAAGATCTAATGATGGTCCCATGACAAAAAAGATAAAACATGGAAGCATAATTCAAACACTAGAACTCAGTCCATCCACTCAACATAAGCACAAAGCTAATGGAGTTAGACGAAGTGAAAACGATTTTGGATGTTCTTCCAAGTTGCTTTGCTGAGGACGAAAGGCTATAACACTTCGTAGAAGTTGAATCATGCAAGGCTAAAAGATCTAGAAGCCTTTCACTGGAGGTTTGGGACTAAGCCGTCAACGGTGAGCAACTCCATGAGCTAGCTCAGAATGGAACCTCACAAGCTAAGCGTGCAAGCGGTGCGAGCTCACCTTACTAAGTTCTTTCTCCGATGTCGGCTAGTACAGAGCAAAATGCCAAAAAGACACCACACCGAAAGCCCTTAGCCTTACTAGCTCCTCTAGAGCACAAAGCAAAACGCAAACAACAATAAACACTCAATGGGTCGCTAACCACATCTCACATCAACAACAAGCAAGATACAACCAAAACCAAACTAGACAAGAAACCCAAAGATGCTGACAAAACTTGAGATGGAAAGGCAGCCACCACCAGTGGCCAAACCATCACCAAAGCAACATCCACGGAGCTGACGGGAAGCTTGAAAGGAGGAACCACGACGAAATGCAACACAAGACACGCCACAACGATAACTCTCCTAAGAGATCTGCTGCTGTCCTCAGGCAGATTTGACCAACAGAGAAGCTAACATTCAAACGCCAAGAGAAAAACGCCAAGGCAAGAACCCAAAACAGAACAAACTGAAAGCCTTGACCCAAATCAATCCAAAGAAGAGTGGCGAGAATGGCCGATGATTTAACGGTGGGGAAGACAGAGGGGAACGCCAACCCAAGAGCACGACAGATCTCTGTTTCAACAACCAAAAACCACTCAACACCACTTGCTCCGAAAGACTACTCGAAACGACTCGGCGAAGACAAATGTTACTTTTCAACCCGAAGCCACCTTCCTCGGGCGCGCGGGTCATCGGAAAAGCCACCTACCACCACAGTCGAAAACGAGATGCGGCAAAATCCCAAGCCTCAGCTTGAGAGAGAGTGAATCCATTGAATCTGGGAAGCTCTGCCACATAAGCATCACCACTGAGAAGCAAAGCAAGCTCCGTCGCCGGAGAACACCCAGGAGGAGGAGCCGAGATTTCAGATCTCCAAATCCCACGCCGCGAGATTCAAGACAAGATCCAGAATCGACGAAAGCTTTATGCAGTGGCACAGAAACAAACACTAATTATCGGAACGTGGGAGTCCTCTCACGGCGCCAGTCGTAACCGGCCACAAGAGAGGCAAGAAAAACGGTGGAGAATAAGCTTTCGATCTTAGGATTTAGAGAAGAAATCGCCGCACATGGACTTCAAATCTCATGTTTTCAAATTTCTTTTAATATCCGTTAATGACGGCTCCAAAATTTAAAATTTTGTAGTGTTTAGACATAAATTAGCACTACATGTTTGTACATGTTGGAAATCGCACTACGTGGATTATACTTGACGGGAAAAAAAAACCTTTATCTGACACTTGGATGGCATGGTGTCACCAATCTGGTCGACCAGTCGATTCAAATTGGTCACATCTGGTATGTGTGTGATTCAAATGACTTATCCTGAACCACTAGCCTTATCAATGCCCTTCTAAAGACGATGAAAATGCATGAATCCAAACACATTGAATCACATTGTTGTCTTACATTAAATCTGACCAAAAGACAACATTCAAACCCTAGCAAAAGAAAAAGATATACAGCCACCGAACTATTAATGGCAAAGACTGCTTCTACGTTTAGTCATTGGTACCAAGAGATAGGAGTAGAGTTGGTTTGAGGAAGTTGCGGTATCATACAATGAACTTGTTGCTGCTGCTGCCACTGATGCAACCCTCCCATAAACTGCTCCTGCTGCTGCGGCAAAGATGCTCCTTCCACATCCATGGAAGCTTCTTCCATCATCTCATCTTCACCATCCAGCTCAATAATCTCTGGCGCAGGCGGTTCCACAAAGGACTGAAACTGGAATGGCTCCCAGAAAACAACCGCCTGGTGCTTGGTTTTTTCGTCATCAGCTACTACTGCATCATGTACAAATCTATCTGCAAAATAAGGTAAAAGAAGCGATCACACCACCCATCAGAACTGCTCTTCACGTTTCGAATAACAAAACATAGTCAAATCAAAATAAAAATACAAAAGCAAAATTTGAGGATGAATTAACGAAACAAATAAACTCAATTAGGTCATCATATCAACTGAATTAAACTATGTTTTATTCCAAATAAGAACATTAAAGCAACAAAGGAAACAACTAATACGTATCTTTCGAGTTTATTAATATTATTATATGGCAATGTTCTAAATTAACATTTACACTTCTTTGAATCATAACTTATTATCATATCTTTATCCTTAGACAACAATTCAATAGGCACTTTATAGCTCACACCATGGAAACAAAACAAAAGAATTATAAAAATTGATCAACATGTTCTCATAACCAAAATGTAAACCACTCGCAACATCAATCACTATAGCAAATAAACATTGTATAGCCATAATGTACACCACTCACAATATCAATCACTATATCAAATAAACATTGTAACAAGTTCCTCATTAAACTTCTTTAAATCAAATCTCATTATCATATCCTTAATCCTTAAACACAAATTTCAATACCTAAACTAGAAAATCATAAAGATTGATCAAAAACGTGAAAAAAACTTACTCTTAATTCCAGAAATCAAATCTCGATCAACAATAATTTGTTCAGGTTGATAATGTTGAAGAGGCTTATAAACAACAATTGCTTTCTCTTCATTAACTGGAGAAGATTGAATCTCATCTTCTTCCATAATCGGTGGCAAATCCAAATCCTGAATATCAATTTCATCAAATCAATCACTATGCTAATAACAAAACAACAATAATTCAAAATCAAAAGACGATTAATATAATTACCAGACGACGAATCTTTGTAGCAGGATAAGAGAGTGAGAAATCCGAGAAATCGTTGTTAACTCTGTCAATATATTTCCTCTTCATCTTCTTCATCTGTAAGCAATCGTATCCCGCCATGAAGGTTGCCGCGGAATTACTAAACTTTGAGATTGAAAAAGGTTAGGGTTTGTGAGAGTTAAGGATTTGAAGATGACAAAAAATGTGATATAAGAAGGTAGAGAAGCTTTAAAGTTGTTTTGCAGAGGAAGAAGTAACAGGTGGAAGGAGAAGAGAGCTTCTCAGATATTCTAGATGGATCCAGAAACGTCTGACTAGTGGATTGTTTTTTTTCTAGCCAAGATTATTGGATTTGGATAAAATCCCGGTTACGATTGTGCACCTAAACCAATTGTCATAAATTAAATTAAATTTTGTTTTTTTCTGAAATTTATTTTATACAGTCAATTATGACACATGTAATATATTTCCTTTTTTCGAAAATCTAATAAAAATTAGAATATAATTAAGAGCTATGTAGCTACTAATACATAGAGACCAACAAATTAAGAAACAATACAAATTAAAAAAAAAAGCTTTCTCACTTTTTTTCTTTAAAAGACAATTTTGTATTTTATATATTATAGCCCAGACATAATAAAATATGGAGCATTAAATTTTTTGTAGAATCTACAAAAATATCAAAAAAAGTTATCTATAGCACTAAATATCAAAAGACATTAAATTGTAAGAATTACATATATTACCATTGAAAAATAGAAAAAAAATAAACTCTCATTAATGGTAAAAATGTCTTTATAACTTAATCTAATTCATGTACCCAAACACAATTAAAATATTTTTTAGTATTAATTAATAAATAAAAATCTTTAACAAAGGAATATTTTTGTGTAAATTAAAATTTTTGTTAACATATGATAATAAATGAATAATATTGTTCCTTTTTTAAAAAAATTTGAATTGGTTGCTCATATGATTAATATTAATATATTTATGCTGAAATTATTATTTTAAATTTAACAAATCTATACATATATTAATATTACATTTCTTCATACCAAGATAATATAATTACATGCATTAATATATAAAATTTAGTAATAACAGCTACTAATACTAACAGTTATTGCTAATAAATTTACATTGCAGGTATTATTTTTAAATAAAATACCAGGTATCATGTTTCAAGATACAAATTTTTAGAAATTTAATGAAATGAAAAATAAACTATATAAGAGATTAGTATACATAATAGACGTTAAAATATATATTTAAATTTAAATAGAAGAAATCATTTCAATATTATTTTAACCAAATATTGTTTTTTTTTAAATACCAAAATACATGATTGATTTTAATCATAAATTGACATGTATAAACAGAATTTTATCTGTATTTTTTAATATCAAAAAAATAAAATACAATAGTAGTAGAAAAAAATAAAAATAAAATGCGATTAGTGTTTAAAAAATGCTGAAATCATGTATAATAGTAAAGCGAATTAAAAAGAGAAATGTAAAAAAATAAAAATAGAGTGATTTAATGCTTGACTATTGGCAGAAAGAAGAAAAACATTATTTTAAAATTGAGATTTAATTTTGATTTAATTTTTAAATAAGAACTGGAGCGAAAATCTTTTGTAGAGTTTTTCAAAAACGTTAAAAATATATTTTAAACTTTAGAAAATTTAATTATGGAACCAGTTTATTTAGGTTATCCGGTTCACGAGGTTTTATTCGTTCATAACGGTTTTATATATGTTTAGTTACTTAGGTTATCCAGTTTACGAGATTTTAATCGTTCGTAACAGTTTTATATATGTTTGGTTTGATAGTTAAATAATTTAATAGAAATCTAGCTGACCACTATTTGGTTCACGGTCGATACTAGTCCGACCATTGGATTGGTCCGAGTTTCAAAATATTTGATTAAATCATTATATTTTAAAAACTATTAAACAAAATTAAAACCAAACCACTATGAGTTTGAGTTATGAATGTAATACCAAATAAATATATGATAATGTAATTAAAATGTATTTGATATTTTGATAAAATAATGTGTAATTTTCCATATTTTTTAACAAAATGTCTAATGTAATTAAAATGTATTTGATATGTTTAAAATGTTATTGAGATATTAAATTTAATTTAAAACCTTTTATTAAAATAATATTTTAATATTAGTATTATATTAATAGAAATCAATAAAGTATCTCACCAATAGAATAGAAGTATAATTTTAGCATAAGTCCCTCCAAAAAAAATACAAAAATTATTAGTATTATGTTAGTAAGAGACTCATAGGCACCAATGGAGATGCATGTTTCTTATTTTATAGTAGGCATGTTATAATATTTTCCTAAAAATAAATTTCTCACATTAGATTCGGAGATAATGGAGATAATGGGATGGGTACTCTTGAAATACTTGTAAATTTTGCACATTGATATATCCAACAATCGTTTGTTACAATATATATATATATATATATATATAGTAATTTTATTGTTATTTAGCTTTGGCCTTAGAGTTAAGATTATTGCATTCGATGCCTTATGTCTTACATCGTATTTGTTTTATATATATACTATAAAATGATTAAGAATAATAAATATCAACCATATAAAGAAATCCTGTTTTATTTTCATATAACTTTATACCAAGTATCCTTAGCTCTTTAAAACCTTAATAATATAAACAAAAATGTTAACCTCCATTTATAAGAAGAAATTAGATTTCTAACTAATTAGCTAAAATTATGATTAATCATTTTTAACCTAAACAACATAAACATATGTCTTAACCTCGATTTATACGAAAAAATCAGATTGTTTACTCATGAACTAAATTCAATAACAATCCCATGAACCTGAATTTATAAATTGAAATCATAGCCACAATTCAAGAAGTATTATGTAAGCTTCAATCTTTCTTATAAACAAAACAGAAAAGTGATTTAATACTTGAATTTTGACAGAAACGAATATTAGACATATATTAAAACTAGGTCTTTAAATAAAAATATATGAAACATATAATAAAATAAAAATATACGAAATATTTAAAATTTTACAAAATATTTCATTAGAGAAACATAATATTGTTTGGTATTGAAATTTTTAGTAAAGTTTTTTAATAACATCATTTAAAATATGTTCAAAATTTTAAAAAATTTAACTATTGAACCGGAGTCAACCGGTTCGTTTAGGTCAACCGGTTCACATAATTTTAATCATTCTTGATGGTTTTATATCCAATTTGTTAGTTTACGAATTTAATATAAATGAAACCGACTATTAATCCGGTTCATGGCCGATCCCGGTCAGATCGTCGGGTCCGTCCAAGTTTCAAAATACTGGTGAAAACATTATTATTTTAAACATTCCTAAATCGGATTGAACCTAATCAAATACCAAACCGAATATTGAACCAGTATGATTCGGATTGTGAATGTTTTACCAGATTTTTTACAAACATAACCCAACACGGGTCCGATCATAGATTTGCAGATCTATCTTAAGATTAGAAATCAAAAAAAAAATTCTTATAATTATTACTCCGCACGTACCTAAACATATTTCAACAATTACTCTAACTTTATAAGTTTATAATATCTATACTATTATGAAGTTCTCTATCACAACAAAATATTATATATTTTTTAAATTTATGCAAACAGATTTTAATAAACATTCCTCATACTTACGTTAAGTGATAAATGATGTAATATTATTATTTTTAACATTCATAAACTGGATTAAAACAAAAACCGAATACTAAATCAAATATCGAACTGGTATAAATCCGGATTATGAATGATATACTAATTACCAAATAATATGTTTACAAATATAATCCCGCACGTACGTGCATGTCCGAATTTAGTTAGAGATATAATTTCTCGTTCATTTTGTAATAATTGTCGTTCTAAAAGTTAAAACTCATTTCATATTATTTCTCGTTTTATATTTTCAATGCAATTGTTGATAAAATTTTCAGATTTATCCTTTTTTTAATGTCTTATCCATTGACTAAATGATACAATAAGATAGATCACGCGTTAGGTAACCCAGAAGAACCTCGTCAAAGAAACACCAATTCTGAGAACAAAAACCCAAACATTTACATCGATGCCACAATCCCAAGCTATCGTTATGAGCTAAGAACCCCCTCTAAAGCCCACCCTCAAAACCT
>VBRH01001253.1:21355-37496 GCA_014578085.1 Cardamine resedifolia | reverse complement strand
GGCCTTCTTAACTTCAAACACCCTTGTCAAATTTGACATGTTTCCATACACAATCTTGAGTGTATCCCATAGCTCTTTTGCATTCTCACAATAGGAATAAGAAACTTCAAGAGAGTTTTGGAGAATGGCAAGAACGGTTTGATCTTCTTGAAACCACTTGGCTTCCTTCTCAAGAACCGCTTCATCTTAACCTTCAGTGATGGTTTCTTCCCCATCTTCTTTGGTAACCTCTTTCAAAGCTCTACCCTTTTCAATATGGCTCCATAGGCCACGACCACAGAGAACAGTTCTTGTGGTCCTAGACCACAACAAATAGTTTCCTCCTTTGAGGATAACGGGAATCACCATGGTTTTTGAGTTTTCCATGGTTTGGTCTAAAAGATTATTGAGAGATTTAGTTGGAAAGTTTGTAAAGAAGAGAATAGAAGGAGAATGAGATGAAGAATATGATCTAATGCTCTGATACCATGTTAGTATTTGCGAAAATAACTCCACTCACATTTGAATTCAAATGTGAGGCTCCTCCTTAGGCTCCGATTTCAGGGGTCTCTAGGGTTTATTTATGCTATAAATATGTTGTAACACTATTCATTAACACTTAATGAATCAAGTATTCTTGTTACTATTCTCTAGTTCTTATTCTCCATGTTCTTCATTACTTTCTATCACTCTCTCTATTCCGGATTTAAAGGAATTACGGTTTATGGCGGTAGGGTACCGCCACAGATGGACCGCCACACACTGCATGTGTTGTGTGGCGGTAGGTGACCGCTACGACAGACCATCACACATTGTATTTGTTGTGTGTGGTGGTAGGCTACCGCTACGGATGGACCGCCACACCTTGCACGCGAATCATGCTTTCTGGAGAAATGTATAGCGGTCGTTTGACCGCTATGGATGGACCGCCACACGACACAAGCAATGCGTAGCGGTAGGTGACCGCCACAGATGGACCGCCACACACTGCATGTGCTGTGTGGCTGTAGGTGACCGCCACTAAACGACCGCCACCGTTGGTGGTGGTAGGCTACCGCCATGGACCGACCACCACAGATACCCAAATCAATACAAGATATACCTTGTGAGGGGACAATGAAACAAGGGTGGTCTTTTGTCCTTTAAACTCGAATGTGTGTCGGTTGGTAAATCCATCATGCATGACTCTACGATCAGATTTACATGGTCATCCAAGTAGGATATGACCAACTTCCATTGGCAGCACATCACACAAGATTTCATCTTTATATCTTATAATGACGATTGGCACTTCTACTTGATGTTTAACATTCATCTCGCCTTGTTCATTGATCCATTGGAGATCATATGGCTTAGGATGCTTATTAACTTCCAATCCTAGCTTCTTAACCATGACCTCACTTGCTACATTTGTACAAATCCCACATAAGACTACACACTTTGCCGTTAACAAGACATCGCGTGTGGAACAAGTTATCCCTTTGCGCTTGTTCTTCGGTCTTAGTTTGAATGCTCAATGTCCTTATGTCTACAAGCAAATCTCCCTGAGTTGGTAACTCCACCGAAACATCTTCTATTGGCTGAGGATCAACTGACTCATCTTTAGACTCGTACTCGCCGTCATCCTTGAGCACCATGATGCGCTTGTTGGTACACTTATTCGCGTAGTGTCCTATACCTTGACATTTGTAACACTTGATGTTACTTGTTCTTGCCTCAACCTTGTTTTTATCTCCTTGCCTTGCCACAAAAGTTTTAGCCTCCAATCTCATGGTGTTAGAGTTGTTTATATATCCTTGTTCCCTCGGCTTTTCTTCTCTTGAATAGTTTCCTCTTGAGTAGTTGTTACTTCCACCTCCATGACTTGGTCGTGTAGAGCTTCTCCTCTTAAGTTGTTGTTCTATGAGAATAGCTTGGTGTAACATCTCTTGAATATCCGCGTGATGCTGCAACTCCAACTTGTCTTGAGTCTTACGTTGCAATCCACCAAGGAACCTCGACATGGTAGCTTCACGGTCTTCACGCACATCAGCCTTAATCATCAAAGCTTCCAACTCTTGATGATAATCCTCTACTGTTTTACTTCCCTGTGAAAGCCTCCTAAGTTGATTATGCAACTCACGGTAATAGTAACTCGGCACAAACCTCTTCCGCATAATAGCCTTTATTTCGGTCCAAGTTTCAACCGGATACTCTTGGTTTCTCCTCCTGGATGTCACGAGCTGATCCCACAAACTCAAAACATAATCACAGAACTCAGTAGCTGCAACCTTCACCTTATTAGCTTCTGTATAAAACTGACAATCAAAGACCATTTCGATCTTCTTCTCCCACTCCAAGTAATCATCGGGATCAGTCTTCCCTTGGAAATGGGGGATACGAAGCTTGAGACTTCCGAAGCTGTCTTGCGGCTGTGTCCTCTCTTCTACACCACGTCTTGGCCTCCGATGACTGCTACGGGAAGATCCACTATAGTATTCATCAACTACGATGAGCATTGGTCTCGCGGAAGCTCTCTCGGCAACTCCCTTGGGTTTTTTTCTTGTCGCCTTGCTTGCTCAACGTTACTCTCTTCATTTCTTCCTTTCTCAACCCTTTTTCGATTGGCATTATTGTCGCAGAAAACAGGAATAAGTTCTTCACGGAGAGAACTTATCTTATCATTCATCATTCGCTCTAACTTCTTCGTAAGGGCTTTGATGAGTAGTTTGTTGTTGTGGTGGCTTGACTCGCTTTGATCGGATGACATCTTCCTGCAATAACAAATAACACTAAACCAGTAAAGAGTTCTAATGAAAGAAATCGCACTCAAACGCAAAAAAAAAACAAAAATGACTCCTCATATGCCGAAGAACCCGATTCGCAACTGTCTGACGAAATTAATCTCGAAAAATTATCAAAACAACTCTTAAAATTCCTGAATCAATTTTAACAAATACTAGACTTGTCCTAGGTTCAGATGCAATTGATTTCACAATTTTCTCACAAGCCAATATTGTATAAAATCAAACAAGATTGGACAGAAACACTTAACTTCTCGATGTTTGCTCTTATACCACTTGATACGACCCTAAGGGAGGATCACAACCAAAAAATGACATCGAGACGTTAAGACAATTATAGGGTGGTTCTAGACCCGATTACCGAGCACATAGAAGTTTGAAGGATCAAATGGATGAGAGGATGCGGAAAGTCCACTTGATGAGACTAAGAGCTTCGAGTTCGAATCACACGAAAACGAAAAGCAATAATCTATATTTTAGAAAAGATGTTTGATTAAAAAGATAGATGAGAAACACAAATGAGGATCGGATGAGTTATAAATAAAAAGGAGACGAAGAGAGAAAGAAGAAGAAGTAAAAGAGCGTAGAGTTACGAGACATGCCTCGTAAACTCACGCAAAAACCATGCAAAATTAAAACAACAACATTCAAAATTCAAAAAAGATAGAAAATAGATATGGGGCACGCCAAATGATGTAAGAAACGGGCCTTAGATGATGGATTTGACCTAGCAAATGATAAGATGAACATGAGACGACCCAAACACCTAGTTAAAAACCTTTCCCGGAAAACCACTTTGGAAAAACCGAGGAGAAGGGAAAAAAGTATGCTTGGTCCTCATGGCCATTTGATAAGTGACTTGGGCGTGTATCTCGACCAATGATGTCTTGATACCCTCTTAATAGCTCAAGTGATCCGTATGTGTCTCCACAAGCTTCCTTTGTTCCATACTTGATCATTGTGTCGACAATGTTGCCAATTCTATGTTCTTTGTCCTTGGAGGCTCCTAGGGTCGTATCACATTAGCATATGGATATCTTAATAGTTGAGGAGAGTATAAAGATGTGTTATTTGTCATTTTTCACCAAGGCTAGATCGGTTGCACTAAAGAACAAGATAACAACCGTACTTGAAAATCCTAATGAGTCTTTCTATGAGGTACGAGACCTTTTTAAGGAGTATTTCAGAGATTGTCCACACCATAATTATATTAATTTGGACAGGATGAGTTTCTTCTACAATGTGATTGAATGGAAGTTTCAGATGGCTCCAAATAGAGATGATTTCATGAGTAATACACTTGAGGAAGTCACTGAGCTAATTGAGAACTTAGCAGAAAGTAATACAAATCATTTTCTGGACTATGATAGGAGGACACGAGTGACTGCAAGCAATAAGTCGATTGATGAGTTGAATCCTAAGATGGATATGATCTTCAAAGCTCAACAAAGGAACATGAACTTTTGTGAGGATCAGACCTATTAAGATTGTGGAGTTGATAAGGGGATGAAGGATTAGAGGAGGTTCACTATGTAGGAGAACAAAGGAATTTCCAGAACAAAAGATTCAATCAGAATTACAGAAACCACCTGAATCTTTCATACATAATAACCAATGTTGAGAATCCTGCTGATAAATTTTATCCACCATGCATCAACCAACAGGGCTAGCAATTCAAGGATAATCCTTTCATCATAGCTCAAGGGTTTTTGAACAAGCTAGTTGGTCATAGTAATACGAGATTTCAACCAACACATCAGTTTGGAAATGCAGGTTCTCAAGACAAGGTTGAACTGATGTTCCAGCAAGTTTTTGAAGGTCAGAAGAATTTCGCCAATGACATCAATGCTAAGGTGGATGGAATGTACAATGATCTTAATGAGACGATTGAATCCTTAAGTACTCACATGAGAGTTTTGGAAACTCATTTTTCTCATACCTCTGCAATGGCAAAGGCACCTCCAGGAACACTTCCAGGGAAGTTAGACACCAATCCCAAAGAGTATATCCAAGCCATTATGCTTAGAAGTGGAAAGAAAGTTGCGGAAAAATCGTAGAAGCCCGAGATCGATCGATCTACCCTTGCAATCGATCGATCCCCCGAGTTGCTGAACTCGGAATTATTGAAAACAGGCGAGAATCAACCGATTCACCAAGATCCACCAAGGGATATGTCGATATCCTGGAGCGAAAATTCCAAAACTTTGTAACAAACAGGCTGATGCGGTTGTTCATGATTCTTGTTCTGAAATCAAGGTTGTTAATGACAAGGAAGCAACCTATGTGCCACCACCACCCTACGTGGCAAAGTTACCGTACCCTCCAAGACGAAAGAATAAAATTCAAGAAGAAGAGTACGAGAAGATGAAGAGCATTGTAGGAAAACTGTAAGTGATACTACCTTTCATTGATGATGTAAAGATGGTTCCGACCTTGGAACATTAAATGAGAGACATTCTTACAAACAAGAACGACTAAGGTGACATTTCCAACTCCTTTCTACATCTGCTGTTCATCAAAAGTCATTTACAAAATATTTTTCGTTTTAGGGTGCATATGTTGTAATTTTCCTATTAAAAATGCACAAATGGATGAAAAATACTAAACAAATTTTTTTAATCTTGCAAAAAATATTTATTCTTATTTTTTCCATTTCCTAGAGATTCTGTAGGCCTAAACCTTTTACTAGAGGTGGACAGTTATTCCGAGCCAAATTTACCAAATCAGCTCAAAAAATAATTTTGGTAATTCGATTTTGTTTTGGTTTGAACCTAAAAACTAATCGGTAAACCTTTTTTAATTGGGAATTGGTTATGTAAACTGAACTGCCGATTTACCAATTTCTTTTAAGTTTCTATAATTTTATATTTTACCAAAATTCTAACAATTTTTGGTATAAACCAAATGTTTAAACTTCCAAACCAGACAACATTACCAAATATAACGAAATTCATTGAAATATACCAAAATTGTTGAAAAATAAAAATTTAACCACAAAAAACCAAACCAAATATTGTTTCGGTTTTAATTTCAGAACTAATAATATAAACATGAACCAAACCAACAAAAAAAAAATTACTTCCCAACCGAAGTTTTAATTCGTTAATTTTGGCAAAAATTTTCTTTAATCCAACACACCAAACTTTCAAGTTCGAACCAAACCAGAGCAAAGTTTCCGATTGACCACCAAGACTCTCTATAAACATCAATACAAGTGGCTACTCTAAAATGACATCTATGGATTTATATCACCAATTGTTAAATTTTCGTTGAGAAAAAGCTATTTTATTAAATTCTCATAAATAAAGCAAATTTTATTTCTACATTTTTTATATAAGTAAAAAAAAACAAATATCTATGGATGTCTATCAGATATTATTAATGTTTCGTTGAGCGAAAAATTATTATATAAAACATTCATCTATACATTCTTATTAAATAAAAAAAAATATCTAGGGATTTTTCATCCTAACAAAAGAGTGTTTTGTTTTGCTATATTAAGAGAACACAAAACAACAAAACTCCTGACCTTTTACATCCTTCAGGCAAAACTCAAAACTCAAAGCTCCAAAAAAAATAAAAAATAAATAAAAAAGCAAAAAAACAAATCAGCTTTTAACATCTTCTTGAGCGCGAGAGGTTCTGATTCCAAGAAGCTCGAAACTCTGTAATCCAATAACATATCTCTGTAAAATTACATTTCTTCTTCTTCTCCAATTCTTATCTGATTGATATCAACAAAATTTCTTTTTTGACATTGAAACACGATCGTGAAGCTAATGGATGATCGGAGTGAAGAACATGATATAGAGGTTGAAGGAGCTAATTATGCATACGAAAGGAAGATATCTGGAATTCTAGATGATGGATCTGTCGGATTTCAACAACCTTTGCTCGCAAGGAATCGAAAGAACACAACTTCACAGATCGCAATTGTCGGAGCTAATACTTGTCCAATCGAAAGCCTTGATTACGAGTCTGTGGTTTCCTTCTTCTTCACACACTTTTTTCTTTTATCTTTAAAGTTTAAGACTTTATTGATTAGTTATTAAAAAACTTCTTAATCTCAGACTTAATTTTGTCGATTTTATGAGTCTTATTTGATAATTGAGAAATATAAGTGAAGCTATGATTGTTGGAACATGTAACGTTTTGGGTCCCATTTACTTTTTAGTTTTAAAGATATATAAGCTTTTGCATTTTTATTCATTTGGTCAAAATTGAAGCTTTTTCTAAGATATCATAGCCCACTTGGTAATTGGCATGTCATATTGTTTGTTGTTTTTGAGAAAAGTGCAAAGCTTTTTATGGTTCTTATGATCCAATCTTATTTTGAGACAGAGTTGACTCTCTGTTTTTGTGTGTCTTCTCTAATTTGTTTGAATAGTTGATGTGTCTTCTTATATAACAGATCAGGATCTTGATTTACAAGCTCATTTGTAGATTATGAGTCTTATAAAGTTTTCATTTCAGTGAGCTAAGCTTGTTGGATCATGTAACGCTTTGGGTCCCATGTTACTTTAAATTATACAATTATTGCATTTTATATTATAGTCATTGGTCAAAATTTAAGCTTTTTGAGACATCCATTAGCCACTGACCCAAAAGCTCACTTGGGAATTGGCATACCATATAGTCTATAATTTTGTGAAAAGTGAAAAGTGCAAAGCTTTTTTGGGAATTGAGAACAAGGGAGTAGTCCTTAAAGATTCAATCTTATTTTCAGACTGATTTGACTCGTTTATTTTTTTGTGTGCGTCTTACTGCTATACTTGATTGTTGTTTTGCCTAATTTGGTAGTGTTGTTTGTGTGTCTTCTTATGTAACATATCAGCATATTGACTTACAAGCTCATTTGGCAGGATCTTTGAGAATGATCTTTTTAAGCAAGACTGGAGGTCTAGGAGGAAGACTGAGATACTTCAGTATACATTTCTCAAATGGGCGCTTGCTTGTCTTATTGGTTTAGCCACTGGTGTTGTTGGCTTTTTAAATAACCTTGGTGTTGAGAATATAGCTGGATTCAAGCTCTTGCTCACCGGTAATCTCATGCTCAAGGAAAAGTAAGTGTTGCTTCATTGTTCATCTCTGCTTCTACGGCATAGTTTTAACTCCATCTATCCTGTTTGAATTCAGTTATTGCTGTGTTTTTAATTCTGGTGTACTTATAAAATTCGATGTGTATCACTGAATGATAACTAACAACGGGATCTTTCTTGAAAACTGCAGATACTTCCAGGCGTTTTTTGCGTTTGCTGGTTGTAACTTGATTTTGGCAACTGTTGCTGCTTCTCTCTGTGCTTTTATTGCTCCTGCAGCTGCAGGATCTGGTATACCTGAGGTTAAAGCATATCTCAATGGTATAGATGCTTATTCAATATTAGCTCCGAGCACCCTCTTTGTTAAGGTAAGATCCCTAAACATCTTTCCAAGCAGTCTTTGTTCATCTTGAATTAAGCATTCATATATGGTATGACTACGTCCAGTTAGACTCTGTAGGCTTTTTCTGATATGCAATATTTTGTATTGGAAGATCTTTGGCTCTATATTTGGAGTTGCTGCCGGATTCGTAGTTGGAAAAGAAGGGCCTATGGTTCATACTGGTGCTTGCATTGCTAATTTACTTGGACAAGGTGGTTCCAGAAAGTATCGGTTGACTTGGAAGTGGCTCAGATTCTTCAAAAATGATAGAGATAGAAGAGACCTGATCACTTGCGGTGCTGCTGCTGGTGTAGCAGCTGCCTTTCGTGCTCCAGTTGGGGGAGTGCTTTTCGCCCTTGAAGAAGCTGCTTCATGGTATTTTTTTCTGTTTCTCTCTTACTCCTTTTAACTTATCCAAGAAGTGATACCTTATGCAAGTCAGGTCATTGTAGGGAGCAGAACATTCTGAACTTATGTATAGTAGCTTAGGGCTGATGCATTCATAATGCAATTAATGAACATTTCAAAACTAGGACAGAGGAAGCTTCTCCTCAGCTAGAAGTCACTGAAAAAGTGCAAAAAGATCACCATGTTTGTTTCGTTTAAAACATAATCCATGCAACATGTCTGTTACTTATACGCAAATAAAAATTTGTAACCGAGAAAATCTAAGTGAGAAACAGTGTAGATGATTTGCCTGTATTGCTATATCCAAGATGTAAAAGATTAAGTCTCACTTTGGTTAACTCGTTAGGTGGAGGAGTGCCCTTCTTTGGAGGACGTTCTTCACTACTGCAGTTGTAGCAGTGGTTTTACGAAGTTTGATTGAGTTCTGCCGATCTGGAAAATGTGGACTGTTTGGAAAAGGAGGTCTCATCATGTTTTATGTAAATTCGGGACCAGTGCTTTATAGCACTCCAGATTTGCTAGCAGTAGTATTCCTTGGAGTTGTTGGCGGTGTGCTTGGAAGCCTTTACAACTACCTTGTGGACAAAGTCCTCCGCACATATAGCTTAATAAACGAGTATGTCACACCTCTCGACGAGTTAACTATTTCCTAAAATCATTTCCTTTCTTTTTTGCAACGAGGCCATGTGTGGAAGTTTAAATGCTACTTTCAAATGAAATTTTTGTCTGATCTCAATTCAATTCGCTTACTTTAGTCTATGCTTTATTTTTTCCATGACTTGCAGGAGAGGCCCGGGATTTAAAGTGTTGCTTGTTATGGCAGTTTCCATTTTGAGCTCGTGTTGCGCATTTGGTCTCCCATGGATCTCACATTGTACTCCATGTCCTCCTGGAACAGAGGGCAAGTGCCCCAGCGTTGGTCGATCTGGCATCTATAAGAGTTTCCAATGTCCTCCAAATCATTACAATGACCTTTCCTCCTTACTTCTCAACACCAATGATGATGCTATCCGCAGTCTTTTCACATCCCAATCTGAAAATGAATTCCAAATCTCCACCCTTGCCATTTTCTTTGTCGCTGTATTCTGCCTTGGCATCATAACATATGGCATAGCCATACCCTCTGGGCTTTTCATTCCGGTCATTCTCGCTGGCGCCTCTTATGGACGACTTGTCGGTAGACTCCTGGGTCCAGTATCTCAGCTTGATGTTGGTCTGTTTTCTCTTCTTGGAGCTGCTTCCTTCCTTGGAGGCACAATGAGAATGACGGTCTCTCTATGTGTCATACTTCTTGAACTTACGAATAACCTCCTTATGCTTCCATTGGTAATGCTTGTACTCCTTATATCAAAAACGGTTGCTGATTGTTTCAACAAGGGAGTCTATGACCAGATTGTAACAATGAAAGGACTGCCTTACATGGAAGACCATGCAGAGCCGTACATGCGCAATTTGGTTGCAAAAGACGTAGTTTCTGGACCTTTGATATCATTTTCAAGAGTTGAAAAGGTTGGGGTGATCTGGCAAGCTTTAAAGATGACAAGACATAATGGTTTCCCTGTAATTGATGAGCCACCTTTCACAGAAGCTCCTGAGCTATGTGGTATTGCCTTAAGATCACATCTCCTTGTGCTTCTTCAAGGGAAGAGATTCTCGAAACAGAGAACTACTTTTGGTTCCCAAATTCTTAGAAGTTGCAAAGCCCGCGACTTTGCGAAAGCAGGATTAGGCAAAGGGCTCAAGATTGACGATTTGGATATAAGTGATGAGGATATGGAGATGTATGTTGATCTTCATCCCATCACTAACACGTCTCCTTACACTGTGCTTGAGACTTTGTCTCTAGCTAAAGCGGCTATTCTTTTCCGGCAACTTGGCCTTCGTCACTTGATTGTGGTGCCTAAAACAGCAGGGGTCAGTCTCTATATTTCCCTCTGATCTCTCTAGCCTTGTTTATAGTTCTAATGGTTCTTTATGCATTTTGTATTGCAGAGACCGCCTATTGTTGGAATATTGACAAGGCATGATTTCATGCCGGAACATGTTCTTGGACTTTACCCTCATATTGATCCTCTCAACTGAGTATGGTTGGTAGTTTATAGTCTTTGTTGTTGCTTGCATTTGGTTTTTGGTTTTTGTTTTCTGTAATCTAACTTCTTCTTTTTTTTCAGGTAATAAGGAATGGAGAAACAATTCTTTAGAGTTTCTTATTATGTACATGCAATAAAATGTGAATATCAAAATGTATACCCAAGATGGCCAATTTGCTTTGCTTTCATGTTCAACGTTTGTTACTTAGGCAATTATTTCAATTATTTGTTGAGATGAATATTGGGTTATTAGGGGAAGGAGGTGAGTTGATGTTTGGTTTCATAGTCTAAAGACTCCAAACCAAACATTTATTTAAATAAACATGTATGTTTGCATTAATCTTTTTTATTTGTTCATTTAGGTGTCGGGTAGTTAAAACCAATGTTTTCAAAACCGTACCAAACAGAGACAGGTCTAACCGGAATCGGTCATTTAGCCAGGTCCAGATTAAATCAAAACCTCGATTTGAGTTAACTTGGTCAAACCGGTGATCCGTTTGATATCAAATCTCCGTTCACAAAATTATTAGTAATTTTTGTTTTCGTTTTTTATCATATGCAAATTATTTTTTCACATCAAGATTTAGAGAATAAATCATATTTACTTTTCAAAATTTATTTTTTATAAATTGGAATTATCAATATATTATTATTTATTATTATTTTTTTGTTTTTTTGAAAGATACAATAATACAAAATGAAAATTTAATTATATTTTGTTTATCTTAATTTTAAATTTATCTATTTTCATATATATATGTATATATATATATATATGTAATTAATTAAAATATATATTTAAAAACTCAGTTCAACCGGTTGAACCGGCCAGATCAGCCAGTCAATAATGTTGCCGAGCTCGTGTCCGATCCAATCCAATTATCAATGCATTGGTTAAAACACATTCAAAACTCTATGTTTAATCTTCATTATATAACTTGGGGATAATTGTAAGAATGGATATTATTTTGAAATTATTAGGAGAAATATGTATTTCACTATTTACAATTAGTAAAAATGACTTTATCTCTATCTCTCTGTCTCCTCTCTCTATCTCTTTATTTTCTTTCTCTCTCAATTCCCTCTCTCACGGATCTCTTCCTACCTTGTTTTTTCTTTTCTTATTTTTTTTTATCCTTTTCCTCTTTCTCTTCTTTTATTTTTCTTTCATCATTATCGCACAAATAAAATATAAAAAAAAGAATTAAAAACAAATTTTATATTTGTGAATCTGACAAGATCCATTTTATATTTGATGTATAACCAAAAATTCTCACGTACAACACCATCTTCATACATTAACTATGTACACCCAAAAAATTTTATGTACACCGTCCTGTACACTGACTTTGTACACCCAAAAATATTTATTGTACATGTGAACATGACGTGTAAATAGATGAAATATGGGGTTGGTGTGTGTAAAATGATGTACGAGATATGATATTACCAAGATACTAAGTTGGTTTACCCGATACAAAAGATGATATACGAAGTGAGATGGTGTATGCGAGGGAGACGGTGTACGAGATGAGTCGGTGTACAAGGTGAATTAGTGTATGAGATAAGTCAGTGTACAAGGTGAGTCAGTGTACAAGACGAGTCGGTGTACATCAATGATGTGCAAAATGAAGTAGTATAGGTGTACATGCGAGAAGTGTACATGCGAGAAGTGTACTTGCTAGGTCGAGTGTACAACAAGATGATGGTTTAACAATGTACAAAGATAGTGTACGAGACGGTGTACATAATGATTTTTTGGTGTACAAAGTCAGTGTACGAAGATGGTATACATGAGAACTTTTGGTTATACATCAAATACAAAATGGATCTTGTTAATCACCAAAAAATTTAAAAAATAAAATTTTGTTTTTAAATTATTTTATGTTTTATTTGTGAGATAATGATGAAAGAAAAATTTTAAAAAGAAAAAATATAAACAAAAAATAAGAAAAAAAATATGAAGAAAGAGATTTGTGAGAAAAAGACATGAGAGAGAAAGACTGAAAGATGAGAGAGATAAAAAGAATGAGTTATCTACCCATTGTAAATAGTATTTCACTCATCCATATAATTATTTTCTAAAAACTACTATATCTCTAAATAAACCTTATAACTTTTGATAGGTAACAAATGTTAATGTTCATCTACTCAGATAACTCCAAATCTTGAAAAAGGAAAAAAGTAAAATATATTTTTATAATGGGAAAATTCCATAAAAATACACCAACTATTTATCGATTTCCATAAAAATACATGAACTTTTAAAATACCTACAAAAATATATGAATTATTTTTTCCATCCATTAAATAACACCAACTCTTAAATTGTATCCACTAAACACTCATGAATGAAAGAAAATAATATTTATTATTTTTTTTAGCTAAATTTTTTTTTAAAATTCGAAAATACATATAAAATCCTTAAAAATATATTAAACTTTGCAAAATAGCATATTCTTCAATGATTAAAAAATAAATATTGAAATTGTAAAATTTTGGATTTGTAATCAAAAACTGATAAAATTCCTAATATTTTATAAAAGTTATAAAAATTATAAAACTTGAATATATATATATATATTAAATCTTTTCACATCAACACGTAACCAGATTATATACAGCTTATTATATTATTATATTTACACACAACACTCTTATCTAAGTAACTTTGTAAAGAATATAGTTGTGCAATTATATAGTTAAGAGATAATATTATTTAATGGTGCTATTTCTGAAAAAATGTTTTTGAAAAAATGATAACTATATTATTGGAATTTTGTTATGAATCTAAAACTTTATATTTTAGCTTTTAGAATTTTTTGAATTTTCAAAGAGTAGTAGGAATTTTGTATGTTTCTGATATTTTTTATTTGCAAATCCAAAATTTTACAATTTCAGTATTTGTTTTTGAGTCATTGAAGAATATGACATTTTGCAATTTTTAATAATTTTTTAAGGATTTTATATGTATTTTCGAATTTTTAAAAATGTTTTTAATTAAAATTTTTAAATAAATATTATTTTCATTAATTCATGAGTGTTTAATGGATACAATTTAAGAGTTGATGTATTTTAATGGATGGAAAAAAAATTCATGTACTTTTGTGGGTACTTTAAAAGTTAATGTATTTTTATGAAAATTGATAAATAGTTGGTGTATTTTTATGGAAATTTCTCTTTTATAACTATGCAATTATACTTGGAAAGTGTAAAACTCTTATAAAGCCCTTTGGTAACATTTGGTGTACTCAGAAAGCAATAAATCTGTATCAGAAACTAACAAGAGCCAATTAAAATGTATAGTGACACATAAACCTAAGGCTTATATACAACTGATGTGAATAAAATTAGATATAGAAGAATGTATGTTAGTTATGTATAACATTAAGCAATCATCTCATTAGTGAGACCATTTTTACAATCGAATGATTGTGAGTCGCCTCAACTCAATCAAGTATGTGGCAATCTCATACAAGTGATTTGTTGAACAATAAAGAGGAAGTCATTTCTCATTAGTAGGCGATCAGCTATGATGGGTTTATAGCTAGTGGATCAACTAAGCCAACTATCTATTAGGGAGGGCGAATTTTGATAATTGATCATTAAAAGTTTTGTAGTCTTTTCATAACGAAATAAAAATAGATACATACGGACGGCTTAGGAAGACAACATAACCAGACCTTAAAATACAAATTAAACAACAAACAATTAATGAGTTGGGGGATGAAGATATTGGAAATGCTTCTTGTCCGTTAATGCTTATAAAAAAGTTGTTAAAAATATTACCACTCATAAAACTTATAGTCGATAAAGAAGCCAAGAAAGTAAACTTAGCCTTTAGAGCAACCTTACCTATAATATAAACACAACAAAGTAGGTATCCTCACAGAAATGCGGAAAAATATTCCTAAGTGATAGTTTTAGAAATATTTTGATATAATTTTTGAAATAAACTTATAATTAGTGAGAGAGAGAGAGAGAGAATACATACTACATCGAATGGTTGTGTCACTTTTTTCCAAAGATTACATATTAAATAAACTTTTAGATGAAACAAAACATATTAAATAAACTTTTAGATGACACAAAATTACAGTATTTTTACAGATTTTATATGTTTTCTTATTTTAGTTTTTTGAAGGGGAGGATTGTGAATCTTATGACAGAATATTTTCAAGTGTTACTCACAGTGTGAGGGAGAAAGAGAAAATAAATCGCCAAAAGGATGTGGTTTGTGATTTGTAGCTATGATTTAAGATGAAACAAATTTACAATATTTAAATGATTTGATTCTTCAATTTTTTTTTTTTTAAGTAGAGGATTTTGATTTTTGATGGATTATTTCAAGCATCTAGGTCAATATTTTAAAAAGATTAGTTAGTGATAATATTAAGCAATCAGCTCATCAATGAGACCACTTTTACAATAGAATGATTATGAGTCACCTCAACTCAGTCAAGTATGGGACAACCACATACAAGTGTGTTGAACAATAAAGAGGAAGTCATTTCTCATAAGTAAGTGATAGACTATGATGGGTTTATGGCTAGCGGGTCAACTGAGCCAACTATATAATGGGCAAGGCCAAATTTTGATAGTTGATCTTTAAAAGTTTTGTTTTCTTTTAATAACAAATTAAGAATAAATACATGCGGACGGCTTAGGAAGACAACAAAACCGGACCATAAAATACGAGTTAAACAACAAACAATTAATGATTTGGGGATGAAGATATTAGAAATGCTTCTCGTCCTCTAATGCTTATAAAAAAGTAAGTAAAAAAATTACAACAAGTCGATAAAGAAGCCGAAAAAATAAACTTAGCCTCTAGAGAAACCTTTATTTTTATTTAAGAAAGTTCATACGAAAAATATACTATAGAGTTAGAAAAATTAATCAGTCATGAAGTTCAAACAAGTTAATAGACTCTGCATCAGGAAAAAATAAACTTAGCCTCTAGAGAAACCTTTATTTTAATTTAAGAAAGTTCATACAAAAAATATACTATAGAGTTAGAAAAATTAATCAGTCATGAAGTTCAAACGAGTTAAAAGACTCTGCATAAGGAAATAACTCTCGTCTTCTCACATGCGGTAAAAATAGAGGATTCACCTCAAAAGATAATTTTCACGAAACTTCCTTCCAAGACACTTCCATCCTTTGAATATGGAAGATATTCCTAGTAAAAAAAAAATCTATGTAGTCTTGTATAACAAATTTAATGTTTTTACATTTTGACAACCAAACTTTTATTCTGTCTGTTGTATTGTCGACGTTTGATAGTCGCATAATATTATGTGGTTATAATGTTTTGCTAGAAATCACTTATATCTATAGGTGTAAAAACCGATTACTTATATTACGCGATCCTACAGGATCATGCAGCTAAGCAGACTAGATCTATGTTATGTTGAGTTTAATATATATATATATATATATATATATAAGATATACCTC
>VBRH01001253.1:0-10960 GCA_014578085.1 Cardamine resedifolia | reverse complement strand
CCCGCCATAAAGATAAGATCTCCAAATCTTCAAGGCAAAAACCACTGCAGCCATCTCAAGATCATGGATAGGATAGTTACTCTCATGCTTCCTCAACTGACGTGAAGCATAAGCAATAACCTTCTCTTGCTGCATTAACACGCAACCGAGACCCAATCTCGAAGCATCCGTGTACACCACAAAAGTCTCACTCGGCTCTGGTAAAGCTGACACTGGTGTACTCATCAACATCATCTCCAGATTCGCGAACTCTTCTCACACTCTGAAGACCACACAAACATAACATCTTTTCTTGTTAGCTTTATCATAGACTGAGCCATACTCGCGAACCCATTGACAAATCTCTGATAGTAACCCACTAGACCAAGAAAACTCCTGATCTCAGTGGCATTCCCAGGCCTCGGCCATTTCCTGATAGCCTTAATTTGGGTGCATTCGTCAACCCAAATGGCATCACCAAAAACTCGTAGTGCCCATACCTGGTCCTGAAAGTTGTCTTCCGGATATCCACCTCATCAGACAGAATCTGATGATATCCTGATGCTAAGTCTATCTTGGAGAACTAAGTAGCCCCCTTCAGCTGATCCAATAACTAGTCGATCCGCGGTAGAGGAGACATGTTCTTCACTGTGACTCGGTTGAGTCCCCGGTAATCGATACACAACCAGAAACTTCCATCCTTCTTCTTCACAAACAACACCGTTGCTCCCCACGGTGAACTACTCGGACGGGTACAACCCTTCTCCAGTAACTCCTCCAACTGCTTCTTAAGCTCCGCCATCTCTGCTGGAGCCATCCAGTACGGTGCCGTAGGTCTCGGCATTGTTCATGATCCTAACTCAATCGTAAAAGGATATGACCGAGACGGTAGTAACCCCTGCAATGACTAAAAAAAACATCTTCGAACTCCTGAACAACCCAAATATTCCGAACTGTAACCTCTCCAACAGTCTCTAGGGTGATAATATTTGTCAGATAAGCTTCACAACCCCGCTCGATCATTTTTTCAACTTGCATAGCCGAGATCACGAGACTCCCAGAAATCGGTCTCACTCCCTGATGAATCAACCTCCCCTTTTCTCTTTCGAACACAACACATCCCCGGTGACAATCCAGATGCGCTCTAAACTAACCGAGCTAATCCATACCCAAGATAACATCATACATTTACACGGAACAAATGATCAAATCTGCTGGCATAGACTGCCCGGCCACCTGAACGTTCACGTCCCAAATCGACCAAGAGTGCTCAGAAACTTCCCACTAGTGACCTTAACGAACTCTAACTACTCACCCGGTTCACCCCGAATGTCGCCTCTCTCAGCAAATTTCGGAGTATCAAAGCAATGCGATGGTCCGGAATCAAACAAAACGTGAGATTCAAACTCTTCCACGATTAAGGTCCCTACACAATTCTAACTAGGCAACGATTCCTCAACTCGGCCCGAAGACCTCTCATAAACCGTCTCACTCGGGCCTGCTCATCATCCAGAGCGTGACCCCCATACACTATGAGACGATTAAACTCTGCCTCATACTCATGAACCATCCGGTTCCCCTGAGCCAACTTCAGATACCATCTCTCCAACCGGTCCAATGCGTCCTGGTGGAAATACTTGGAGTTAAACTCCGCCACAAAATCCTCCCAAAACATCTTGGCCTGGACCCTCCGGGCCGTAACTCCTCCCCACTAGAGATGTGCATCACCCACCAGATAGTGGACTGTGAGATCCACCCAGTATCCTTGTGGGCACCTAATTGAACGGAAATTCCGCTCCAATCGCATCCTCCACTCATCTGCCTCCTCAGGCATAGTACCACCCGAGAATAATCATGTACCAATCCCTTATATCTGGTCCATCATCTTCAGGTATGATGGAGGCTCACCTAAAACCTCAACCCTCGGCTGCACCTCTGCTATCGGTGGTACATCTGGAGCCTGCACTGGTACCCTCTCTGGTAACCGCTCCAACAACATGGTCAAGAGGTCCACAATACGGTCATCTCAAGCCTGAGCAACACCTGCTGCAACACCCGCAGCACCCGCTGGCNCCCGCTGGCACTCCACCAACACCGGCACCCACACCGGCCACACCCTCAGACTCCACCTGATCCGCCTGCGACCCCACGACCTGCTCAACCGTAGCACTCCATGATACACTCTCTTCAACCACCTGAGCTCTCGCGTTCCTCTGAACGCGACCCCGATCTCCACCCATACAACGACCACGTCCTCTACCTCCTTTAGCCATATTTGATTTCACAACAAACAGTTTAGACACACAAACACTTAACAGGAGCAAAAATAACTTACCGTGATCTCTTTGAAGGCTCGAAGAAGATGATCTATAACTCAATTCCTAAACAAAATGACTAACTCACATAATCAAATTCAAACAACGGTTTAACTCATGCATCACACAGCACAAAAAATCAAATTAACTTCCAATCTAATTTTTCCTAAACCGTCATAGAACCGTAATCGCTCTGATACCAAATTGAAACAACCGCACCCGTTTTTTTTTATATTAAAAATTTTCCATAAATAATAATAATAAAAATCGACTAACAACTCATAGAAAATTCGAACAAAAATAATTAACTCAACAAAAATTAATTCAACAGTTAATTTACAGTTCGAAATTAAATCTGAAAAACAATAATTCACCAACTTAAATCACTAGACTTTTAATCAAAAATTATAAAACTAATAGTTAAAATCACCAAATAACCGACAAGTCCAGATCACCCCCTCTTCCTCGCACTGATACCACGGTCACAGTTTTTCTTTTCCTGCATCAATAAAAAGGAGATGCATAAGTATTTCGATAAATACTTAGTGAGACAATCCTCCCATCTACAAGCAATACACATAAACAATTAAAATATTTAACATATTTAAACACTAAAATACCAAAAAAATCAACCATCTAATGAAGCACTCGATCTAGATTCCCCGAGATCATACACAGCCTATATTCATGAAAAATACATCAAATATTAAAATTGTTTAGATAGGATTATGGTCCTGCACTCACCTTTGCTCACGATAATATCCTTGATGATATTTTCCTTTTTAAGAAACCTTCCTTTTCAGGAACTTCTAGGGTTTCTTAAAGGTCACCACAATACAACCTCAACCTTTCTTAGTGACCCTACAGCCAACCACAACAACAAAATAACCTTCAACCTAACTCGAAAAATCTGGAAAAATGACAGAACGCACAGCCTTAAAGATGGGATCACGAATCGAAATCTAACCGTCCACCTTCAAATCGCACCGTTGAAAATTACCCTTGAGATGTCCTTAAGCTACCCTCAAAGTTTCGTGATGATCCGACCACATATGAACTCACAATCTCCCTTTGAATCCACGTGGGTCCAGATCACGTCTTTAACAGAGCACTTCACGAAAACACGAATAACTTTTAGAATAACAACTCAAATCAGTATCCGCAAAATGGTACATCTAGATATAAGGATTAACTACAACGTCAGAAATTTTCTTTATCATAAGAAACGATTTGCTAGATCGAACATCTGCTCTACCACAAACTGTCAGATAGGACTGCAATTCCTTCTTGAGAGCAAGCTTCTTTCTCTCTTTCAGCAACTCTTAGCCTCTCTTTTTCTCTCTTTGAAGATGGCCATGAATATTATGAGAAAGAACTAGGGCTTCTGCGATTTTTAGGTTTTAAATAGGCATAGGTTTATTTTTGGTCCACTTAAATTAAACCATGAATTATAATTACAAAAATTAATCAATTCCTCTCTTGGTTTAATAATAAACCGCAACCATGTCTCATGAACCAACATTAAAATTAATCCATCTCCATTTTTAAATCCTGACATAAAACTCAAATTTTCGTTTTTTTTTTCCGGAACACGGGCGTTACAATTCTCCCCCACTAACATAGATTCGTCCTCAAATCTAACACTTCCATTCCATCCGCACGGATTCAACTAAAACTAACCCCACACCATGGCCACCTTTGACCTCTCCGGTCCTCACCTCCGGACTTAAGATCCATTCTTATTGACTTTAGTGGTTCACATCCAGTCGCTGGCTCAAGACTCTGGTCATAATCATTTGCTCATAACTCACAATCATACCTCTCCACTCCCAGACACAAACTCTTGAAAGTACTGGGTACCCATACCACTCCACTCTCAGGCCACAAAGTCCTTTCGAGCTCTCGGTTTCTAACTCATGCCACTCCACTCTGGGCAATATAACCTTACGATTTCTCGGTAATCACATACCACTCCCCTCTGGGCTATACACCTTACAAGTTCTCGGCACATGCCACTCCACTCTGGGCAATACAACCTTACGAGTTCTCGGTAATCACATACCACTCCACTCTGAGCTGTACACTTTACGAGTTCTCGGCATCACACTCATACCACTCTACTCTGAGCATTATAACCTTACGGGTTCTCGATATCACATACCACTCCACCCTGGTCTATATACCTTACGAGTTCTGGGTATCACACTCATACCACTCCACTTTGGGCAGTATAACCTTACGGATTCTCGATATCACATATCACTCCACCCTGGCTATATACCTTACGGGTTCTCGATATCACATACCACTCCACCCTGAGCTATATACCTTACGAGTTTTGGGTATCACACTCATACCACTCCACTCTGGGCAGTATAACCTTATGGATTCTCGATATCATATATCACTCCACCCTGGGCTATATACCTTACAGGTTTTCGATATCACATATCACTCCACCCTGGGCTATATACCTTATGAGTTCTGGGTATCAGAGGAACTAATCATCATCTCTAGAATTATACTGGACCGATCCGTCCTATGAGCAATCATAACCCTCAATACGTCTATAAGCACTCCCGACTGAGCTACTTTTCATGATCCGCGTATTACCTCGCAAGGTAGTACAACATCATCAATATTCTCACCCGGAATATCATCCTTCCATAATCCATACTCAGATTATCTCACTGCATACCCAGTTACTCAGGGTACACACGTATAATCTCTTTCCGGTTATCATCAAGTTTTTAACTCCCCATAAAAACTCTTCCATACAGCTTTGGAACTATTACAGCGAGATGAGAGATTTTCGCTGTTACAGTGAGATGAGAGATTTTCGCTTCTATTTAAAGGCACATGCAATTTATAGTGATAATCTTTGGAACTGTTACAGTGATATGAGAGATTTTCGCTTCTATTTAAAGGTTAGTTTAAAAATAGTGCTTTTTCCCACTATTTACTTTCAATGCATATCCACACACCCATATTTATTTTTCTGTTGTTTTCCTTACTACTTAATTCTAAGAAGATTTTGAAACACAATTGAAAGCAATCCACATCTATGCAAGGGCATATCAAACCAAAATTGCCAATGGGTGTAAAACTGCTATAAGGAGGAATCGAACCTCCCACCTCAAGTATTTAGTGGGTGCACTACTAACCAAATTTCCACTTTCATTACAAAATTCAATGTAAAAATTCAAATACTTATATTTTACCAGGTGCACATGCACTGACACCCTATAATATGTTTCCGCCCCTGCATCTATGGTAGGTTGACAAACACCATCATATTCCACAATCTCTCATTCAACAAAAACTTTGAGGTGATGAGGCTGAGGCCATCATACCTGATAGAATATACCGTATTCTGTTACAATTATTCATGTAAATATATTAAGAGTATATCTTGTAAATATTTTAATATTGTACGTCCTTTTGTGTAAAAAGCCTCCATAGTTACACAAAATCAATATCAAGAGAAACTTCAGAGACTTTCATGGTATCAGAGCCTCTTTGACACCCAAGACTTATTGATGAGGCCATCCAAGCAACCTACGAGATATCAACCATCAGGGAGGGCCCTAACACGCGCAACAAGCTCAAGTGGCTTAGAGAACAGTTCAATGTAGCAGTTCAATCCTTGTTGATCGAAGAATCCATATGTGGAATGTATGAAACAAACGAACCCGTTATTTCTTTTATATATATATATATATATAAGTAATTCCCATAAATAATAATTACTCCCGAGCCAACTTAAGATTCAACTAACTCATGAATAATAATTAATCAACTCTGGAAAATTAAGTAAATTCACGAAGACACCATAAAATAACTCCACATAATTTATTCAACTTCCAAGTAAAATCAAAATTTAATTCAAATAATTTAACCCACGTTCTAAAATTACACCGGAATTAAATAAATAAATTCACCAGTTTATTCCAACAGATTTTAATCCAAAAATCATAAACTAATAAATAGGAAACACTCAAAACAAATCGACGAGTCTAGATCATCCCCTCTTCCTTCCCTTGATCTCACGGTCACACTTTTTCTTTTTCTGCATCAAATAAAAGGAGATGCATAATTATTTTGATAAATACTTAGTGAGGCAATCCTCCCATCTACAAGTTATACACACAAACGATTTAAAATATTTAACATATTTAAACACAAAAATACCAAATAAATCAACCATCTCATGAAACACTCGATCTAGATCCACCGGAGATCATACACGGCCTATAATCATGAAAATACATCAAATATTAAAATCACTTAGATAAGCTTACGGTCATGCACTCACATTTGCTCACGACGATTCCCTTGATGATATTTTTCTTCTTAAGAAGCCTTCCTTTTCAGGAACTTCTAGGATTTCTTAAAGGTAACAGCAATACAACCGCACCCCTCTCTTACTAACCCTACAGTCAACCACAATAACAACACCACTGTCAACCTAAATTGGGACATCTGGATAAATAACATAACACTCAGCATGACAGATGGGATCACGAATCGAAATCTAACCGTCTACTTTCTAATCGCACCGTTGAAAATCAGCCCTAAGATGTCCTGAAGTTACCCTCAAAGTTTCGTGATGATCCCTTTGAATCCACAGATGAACTCGCGATCTCTCTTTGAATCCACGTGAGTCCAGATCGCGTCTTAAACAAAATACTTCATGAAAACACGAATAACTTTTATAATAACAATCAAATCAACATCCGCAAAATGGTACATCTAGATCTAAGGATTAACTACAATGTCACAAATTTTCTTTATCAATGGAAACGATTTGTTAGGTCAAACCTTTGCTCTACCACGACTTGTCAGATCTGACTGCAACTCTTTCTTGTGCAAGCTACTTTCTCTCTTTCAGCCACACTAAGCCTCTCTCTTTCCCTCCTAGAAGGTGGCCACAAAAATTATGAGAAAGATCTCAAATCTTTCTTGTGCGTCTTAAACAAAACACTTCATGAAAACACGAATAACTTTTATAATAACAACTCAAATCAACATCCGCAAAATGGTACATCTAGATCTAAGGATTAACTACAATGTCACAAATTTTCTTTATCAATGGAAACGATTTGCTAGGTCAAACCTCTGCTCTACCATGACCTGTCAGATCTGACTGGAACTCTTTCTTGTGCAAGCTTCTTTCTCTCTTTCAGCCACACTAAGCCTCTTTCTTTCTCTCCTTAAAGGTGACCACGAAAATAATGAGAAAGATCTAGGGCTTCTGCGACTTTCAGGGTTTAAATAGGCTTACTTTAATTCCGATCCACTTAAATTAAACCAGGAATTAGAATTACAAAAATTAATCAATTTCTCTTTTGGTTTGATAATATTTTAAAACCTAGTCTCATGAACCAACATTAAAATTAACCCACCTCCACTTTTCAATTCCGACATAAAACTCAATTTTCCGTTTTTTTTTAACACTGGCGTTATAATTCTCCCCCAGTAACATAGATTCATCCTCGAATCTAACACTTCGGTCCCATCCACAAGGACTCAACAACACATAGCACAAAACACAACGGTCACACCTGACCACTCCGGCCCACAAATCTGGTCACGAGATCAAACACTATGACCACTGAGGTCTACATTCAGTCACTGGCTTAAGACTCCGATCATAACTCTTTGCACACAACTCAAACTCATACCTCTCCACTCTAAGACACCAAGTCCTATGAGTTCTAGGTATCAATACCACTCAGGTCTTGGGCCACAAAGTCCTTTCGAGCTCTCGGTATCTAACTCATGCCACTCCACTCTGGGCAAAATAACCTTACGAGTTCTCGGTAATCCCATACCAGTCCATTCTGGGCTATACACCTTACGAGTTCTCGGCATCGCACTTATACCACTCCACTCTGGGCAGTATAACCTTACAGATTCTTGGTATCACATACCCCTCCACCCTGGGCTATATACCTTACGAGTTCTCAGCATCGCACTCATACCACTCCACTCTGGGCAGTATAACCTTACGGGTTCTCGGTATCACATACCCCTCCACCCTGGGCTATATACCTTACGAGTTCTGGGTAACAGAGAAACTATTCATCCTCCCTAGAGTTATACAGGACCGGTCCGTCCTTTGAGCAATCATGACCATCAATACGTCTATAAACACTCTCGACTGAGCTACCTTCCATGATCCGCGTACGAGCTTGCAAGGTAATACCGACATCATCCATATTCACACCCCAGAATATCAACCTTTCATAACCAATACTCAGGTAATCTCACTGCATACCCAGTCACTCAGGATACTCACATAATCTCTTCCTGATTATAATTCAAGTTTTTAACTCCCCATAAAACTCTTTTCAGAACCTCATGTTCACTTAACTCTCATGATAATACCAGTCATCAACAATAAGAACTATCCATCTTATTTAAAATCATAATGTATTAATCGTCTACAACACTAAAACAAAATACATAATAATTAACATAACATAAATGATAAACTCGAAACTAGAAACCTTCGATGAAAGCTCAAGGCTCAGATTGCTTCTCGAACCACTTCTTGAAACTTGCTTTTATCATCGGCTCAGGTTCCCAAGTTAGCTCCTCAACCCTGTCACCATCCCACAAGACCCTGATCATCAGAACTTTCTTCCTACAATCTTGCTTGACTCTCTTCAAGAGAATCATCACCGGTCTTGCCTCTACGGTCATATTAGGCTGAAGATCTGATGGAATCTTAGCCACGAACTTATCATCCTTATACAAACACTTTTTCAGTATCGACACATGGAAGACCTTATAAAATGATCGCATACTCTCGGGTAACTCTAACCGATACATAACCGGTCCAACCCACTCAGTAATCCTGAACGGACCCATATACCTCGGACTCAACTTAGTCTCTGTAATGGACATGTTAAGACCCCGCAACAAAGCAATCTTGAGATACACACTATCTCTCACCTCAAACTCGAGGTCTTTCCTCCTTTTATCGGCATAACTCTTTTGTCGATCATGCGCTTCTTTCATGTTCAGCTTCAAAACCAGGATCTTCTCCGTAGTTTCCTGAAAAAAAATCTGCACCAAATATGCTTCTCTCCCCCACTTGGGTCCAGCATAATGGTGTACAACATGGTCTCCCATACAACGCCTCATATGATTCATCCCAATAACTCGCCTGGTAGCTATTGTTATATGTAAACTCTACCAAGTTCAAGTAATCCATCGACTGACCATTGAGTCAAGAACACATATCCTTAGCAAATCCTCGAGGGTCTGAATGGTCCTCTCGAATTGCCCATCCGTCTGAGGGTGATAAGCCGTACTCATGTGTACCTTAGTGCTCATCTCAGCCTGGAAAGCCTTCTAAAACTCCAAAGTGAACTTGGAGTCACGGTCTGACACTATACTCACGGGCACCCCATGCAGCCTCACAATCTCATTGATATACTTCTTAGCCAAAACCGTAGTTCTATCGGTCTTCTTAATGGCCAGAAAATATGCCGATTTGGTCAAACGATCAACAATTACCCAAATAGCATCTTTGGTCTGAGAAACTGGCAAACCGATCACGAAATCCATCGTAATCATATCCCATTTCCACTTTGGAATGGGTAAACTCCACAACAACTCGGCCTGGAGACCTCTCAGAAATCGTCTCACCTAGGCATGCTCATCATCCAGAGCGTGACCCCACACACTCTGAGGCGCTTAAACTCTGCCTCATACTCACGAACCGTCTGGTTCCCCTGAGCAAACTCTAGAAACCATCTCTCCAACCGGTCTAAGGCCTCCTGGGGAAAATACTTGGAGTTAAACTTCGCCACAAAATCCTCCCAAGACATCTTGGCCTATACCCTCTGGGCCGCAACACCTCTTCACCAGAGATGTGCGTCACCCACCAGATAGTAGACTACGAGATCCGCCTGGTATCTCTCTAGACACCTAATTGAACGGAAATTCCGCTCCATCCGCATCCTCCACTCATCTGTCTCCTCTGGCTTAGCACCACCCGAGAAAAATCCTGTACCAATCCTCCGTAACTTGTCCATCATCTTCAGGTATGACGAAGGCTCACCTACAACCTCAACCCTTGGCTGCACCTCTGCTACCGGTGGTACACTCGGAGCCTGCATTGGTACCTTCTCTGGTAACTGCTCTAACAACATGGTCAAGAGGTCCGTAATATGGTCATCTCGAGCCTGAGCAACACCTGCTGCCACACCCACATCAACCGCTGGCACTCCAGTAACACTTGCACCCACACCAGCGACATTCTCAGAGTCCACCTGATCCGCTTACGACCCCACGACCTGCTCATCCGTAGCACTCTGTGCTACATTTTCCTCAACCACCGGAGCTCTCGAGTTCCTCTGAATGCGACTTTAACGCCCCGACCACCACTGTTCATGAGTACCCACACCCTCTCTCTACCTGTGGGCCCCACCCTCGTCCGATGGTCGATTCTATTCTTCTAGCAGGTCATATATAAACCTGTAGGCATTGTAGGTATGTGTATATTGTATATTGATCAAGCATCTAGAAAGGAGAGAAGACTCCAAGGTGGATGTCAAAACAATCTACTCACATAAAGCTCTTCCCACTTGATGTAGGCCCTGGGGTCAGGACTACAAGTGGGGCACGGATCCGGAGTTGGCGTCGAGCTCTCC
>VBRH01001252.1:8981-20597 GCA_014578085.1 Cardamine resedifolia | reverse complement strand
ATAGTTCGATTACCCCATTCTCAGGACCTTTCTGTTTAGATTGTTATCTGTTTATTCCGACTTTTGCATTGACTCGACTTGCTTGACTCGATCAACTTGGCCGAGTCCACTTGTTTTCTTCGTTATTTGCATTGACTCGATCAGAGTACTCGATCACTCTGACCGAGTCCGTCATTTAGTTTACCTTGCATGTTACTTCGTTCTGTTTAAACTGTTAACTCCAAAAACCGCTTTGATTTGGCTTGACTTAAGTGCATTTGATCACATCCTGATTGCATAACATCACACCCATTTGGATTGATAACCTTTTGTACTACAATGACATTTGAGTGCATTAGGAATTGAAACCCTGTTCCTCAAAGTGTTAAAATACATTGTTAAAATACTTGTTTCAATTTGGCGCCGTTGCCAATTGGGTGTTTGTTTGTTACATTTAAGATTTCAGATCTCTTAAGATCAAGTTTGTTTTTATTCTACTTTGGTTATTCACATTCTGAATTTCCTGTGTTTCAGGTACCACTCGGTCTACCAAACTCGGTCTACAGCTCGAGTCAATCAGTTTCAGACACAACTCGACCTGTGTCATCGAGTCCACAACCTCGAGTCAATCTGTTTTAGACACAACTCGTCCTATTTCATCGCGTCCACAACCTCGAGTCAATATGTTCACGACCACTCGATCTGCTTCATCGAGTTCATCAGCATTTTTTTCACTATTCATTTTTTACACTCGAGTCCACAACCGTATGAAGTTAGGAGACGATCCACATATCAGTGGAAAGCCCTGGATGTCAGCTTTCCATTTCTGTTGGCCGATTTAGATTCTGATGTATATCTCGACCGAAATCGGAGTTAAAAAACAGGCGGTGGTAGAGACCGAATTTCTGGAAACCCTAGTTTTTTACTTAACCCTAATTTCTATTTTTGGAAATTTTTTATTTTAGGAAAGTTTCTAATATGGGAAAGGTTATATTTTAGGAAAGTCCATCAAAGGAAAGCGCAGAAAATGGAGAAGTCGAAAAGGAAAGTTTTATGGAAAGGAAAGGTTTCTGAAGTTGCAGGAAATTGTCGCAGAAGTTTCTACTTTTGGCAAAGGTGAGTGTAGTACCGTGGTCGGACGTACTTACGGGGATTTTTCCGGTGTAGTTACATGTTATGATTTATTTATGTGAGATGTTGTTTATTGCCGTTATTTGCTATTAATCATAGGATTTATTTCTATGGATGTCGTTTTCTTGCTGTTAATTCTTAGAATTATTCTGAGAATTGTTGTTGTCACTGTTAAACTTTAGTATTTATTTCATTGATTTTTGTCGTGATTGCTGTGGAATTAATTGCTGAGAATTAATTGTTTCAATTACGTTTTGGTTGTGTAAATGTCGTTTATTGATTTAATTCATTATTTTGTGGCGAATTATTTTATCAATTGTTTGTTATTGTTGATTTGTCGAATCCGGACATTTAATTATGCCGGAAGTATTTATGTCCTAATTGACCTAGTAGACGCGTTGATCATCTGCTCAGTATTTATTAAATACTGACTGTGTCTATTCGTAATGACGCATGTAAAGGAAAAGATAAAGTTGTTAGCTGAAGCTCGTGGAACTACGGCTACGGATCGAGATGACATACATGGAGGGTTGTTATTTATTTACTTATTTATTTATCGTAGCTTGTTGTTATGGTTGTTTTCCGTAAACCATTAAGTTGTTAGTTTGATTACGAATTTATTGGTTTATATTAAACCGTTATCGTTGAGTTGTTTATTTGTTTTGCCTGCTGGGAATTAATAATAATTATGGAGTTATTATTAGTAGTGTTTAAAAAAAACGGGTCGGAGCGTTTCAATCAAATTAGCGAAAAGCTTGATGTATTCATTGAATTGACAAGTATTTATACAAAGACACAAACAACCCTATCAGAGAAAAGGCAATCCGAAGAACAGGAAATACTTCTATTCTTAATATTTCTCCTTAAGTTGGTTCATGAAGATTACTAATTCCCAACTTGCTAATTAACTTAAAAAGTTGATATTTCCCAAGAGGTTTAGTAAATGCATTAGCGATTTGTTCAGATGTAGGAATATGGGATGTGGTACATGATATTCATTCACAATCTGTTTTGTGTGTTTATGAAGCATTGGATTTGTCGTAATATACATAACTGCTTTATTATCGCAATGAAGTGGAATTGGAAGATCTTGAGGAAGACCAAAAAATACCAAAAGTTCACGAACCCATTTTATTTTGCTAACAGTATCCGCAAAAGCAGATACTTACCTTTTTCTTGTGATTAATGGTCCACCAAATGTTTTCACATAACTACTTAGAGAACGACGAGTTAGAACATGCAATAACATGACATTTTAGGTTTTTATAGCATTGTTTCATTTGATTTTCGTGCATATTTCATTCATGTTTAGACATACAGTTTTACATTTGCACAATCATTGTCCAAATTAGGTGTTTTTTTAGTGGAGTTGTATAATAAGAGGGATTCCTTGGTGGTTTTGCAACATTATGAAGCTAAAGAAGACCAAGGAAGAATGAGAAAGGAAGCTAGTGATATTAGGAGAAAAGAAGAAGGAGAAGACGCCTTCAAGCTTAGGCTTTTCCCATTCTCATTTGGTGATAATAACACACGTAAATGGGGAAAACACTTGCCTCACAACACTACCACTTCATATGAAAAATGCAAAAGGTAACTTTTGGTTAAGTTACTTTAAACTTGGCGAATGGCCCACCTTAGAACCAATATCTCGGGGTTTTCTTAAAAGGGGAGCAAGAGATTTTGTTTCAGGCATGGAAAAAGGTAAACGGATACACTTCACAATGTCCGCATCACAAGTTTTCTAAGGAATCACTTCTCTCACAATATACCATGGATTCTTACGAAAGATTAGGATGCTTTTTGATACCGCAAGTAATGAACTTCTTGGGCCAACAAGTGGATCAAGGCATGATCATCATCGAGAATCTAGCTCAAAGTGATGGGAACTATGAAGATGAGTACGATCGAGCTACTCAAGATGGTGGAGGATATGATGATCAAACAAGGAAGTAGTTAAAGCCATTGAATTATAAGTTTGATAAGATGATGTAAGCCACACATAGAACGATGAACTTTGTAGGACAATTTGAGGGACAACAAGGTTATCAAGATTTGGTGTTGAAGTTTGCCAAGAGGGATAAAAAGAAATAAACTTTATTGGTTACCAACAACAAGTATTCAACATGAACTACCGTAATCATCCAAACATCATACCTAAACACTAACATTGAGAATCGCCAAGAGAAAACCTACCCTTAAAGCCTCAAGTATAATGATTCCAATAAGGGAACTACAAATCCAAACCTCACTTCCACAACACAAATAAACCTTTTTACTCTAACTATGGGAACCTAAACATTCAAAACCAAGGTGCCCCTACTCGAAGGGAAAACAAAATGTTCCATTGAGATAAATAAATGGATGGGAGATATGAATGTGAAGATGGATGGAGCATACAATGATTTACATGCGAAATTTGAGAGTTTAGCATCACACATGAAACCTGAAGAAAACAAAGAATTTGATAACATCGTTTTTTACCCATTTTAGCTATGATTTTAGATGTTTAACAAGTGTTTGGCTATGATTTAAGTACTTTTAAGCCACATTTTGAGTATTTCTAGTTTCAAGGAGATAATACCGGTTTATAGGCAAAAAGGGAGCAAAGCCCATTTTTCTATAATTTTTAAACTTCAGATTGAAGGCTCTTTTTGAATACCTTCCTGTGGACAAAATTTAACTTATAATATGTCTTTGGAAAGATAGAAGATTCATCTCTTACCTCCAAATTGAATCAAACCAATCCATTCAAAAATGCAGAAGTTATGATGAAAATTAGAACAAGCTACCAGCGCGGTAGCAGAAGCCCGTGGTAGCTTTGACCCGCACCATCGCCAGTTCACTTCCAAAGCCCCTTTGACCCAAAACGACGACACTTAAGTTATTTCAACTCAAGCAAACCCTATACCGAATCAAACCTTATAAATACTCATTCTAAAATCCTAGGACAGAGAGAGAACGATAGTATCAGCCAGAGAAGAAGACTCATAACCTCCATCACGTTGCCTCTGACCTCCTCCATCACCTGTTTACACTATTTATTCGCTTTCCCTATTTTTGGGGGAGAAGATTGTACAGTTTGTTGCTACAGAGAAGATCCCTAAAACCCTTTTGACACTCTCATAATTATGGAATCCTTTTCACCTCTTGATTTGACTTGCTTGATTATGTATGAGTAGTTAACTTGTTGGGATTAAGGGGCTTCAAGGGGGATTCATGGATTGTTAACTAGGATTGTTTAGATCAGTTCCTGTCAAACTAGGATTGTGATTGATCCTATGTAGATTTCCCCACTATAAATGCTAGGATTGTGATTGAGCCTAGGTAGATTTCCCCACCATGTGAAACTAGGATTGTGATTGATCCTAGGTAGATTTCCCCATCATAAATGCATGTGAAATCGCTTAACCTAACCTAGAATGGGTATTGTGTTGCAATCGGTGTTAGTTGAGTTGTAGGGCTTTATG
The DNA here is from genome assembly GCA_014578085.1 of Cardamine resedifolia. Lineage (NCBI taxonomy): Eukaryota > Viridiplantae > Streptophyta > Magnoliopsida > Brassicales > Brassicaceae > Cardamine > Cardamine resedifolia. Next base: position 16,020 of record VBRH01001252.1, on the reverse strand, counting down.
AATTCAAATTGAACTTGATAATAATGCTTGACTCTCTACATCACTATATGCCAATTATTTGAGTAATGGAGTAGTTAAGCAAAGGAAATCGATCCATCAAAAGTGGATCGGTCACATAGAAGTGGTTCGTAGTTTAGGAACACCAAAAATCAATATGACCTTGTCTAGATTACGATCCACGATACCCTAAGAATTACATGTTTCCCAACGTTTCACCTATTGATATTTCACTTACTTTAATTCGTATTTACGTTTCACTTTCATTCACCATAATAACCTCAACAAAAATCCCAATTTATTTGATCCTACCTCAATTTCTTGCTAGCATAATTCATACCGTAAACTTACTAGTCTCTGTAGAATTCAATCTTAAAGTATTATATACGATTAGTTGTGCACTTGCAACTTTCGTGTTAGTTTGTTTAGGTAAAAGTTTGAAGTACAAAACCACACACATCAAGCTTTTTGGCACCGTTTTCGAGGACCTCTATGTTTCCTACGAAATTTAGATTAGGAGACAGTCTAAGACCTTTTTCTTTGCATTTAATTTCATTTTTCAGGTTTGCTTTGATATTTTAGCTTTTTATTATCAGGTACCTATACGTTCCTGATAAAAAATCAAAACCATGATCCAAGAGAGATTTGCTATCCACCATAGAGGATGAACAATCAAGGAGTCATTGAAGTCAATCACAAACCAGCACATTCTAGGTGAGGATGGAGCTAACTAGCAGGGCAACAAATCCACTAGCTCGGAAGATTGGAGAATTTGACGCTCTTGACCAACACATTCAAGACCGTTCAACAATTAAGCCGCCGATACCATAAGGGAAAAATTTCAAGATCAGCCCTCAAATCATTGCTTTGGTGAAGCAAAACCAATACCATGGTACTCCTACAGAGCATCCAATTGACCATATTGAGATTTTCGAAGAGCTATGTGGCATAACTAGATAGGACGAGGAGTCTAAAAACTACTTAAAGTGTAAGCTTTTCTCGTTTTCTCTTGTGGGCAAGGCAAGAAAATGGTTGAAGTATTGATATATTGAGTTTTTACTCTCCTTTTCATCTTTTTCTCCTTGTTTTCTTGCATTTGCATTGCATATTTAAAGTTTAGGTGCATTGTTTGCATATGTTCCATGTTTTATAGGTCTTCAAAGTGAAGTGTGAAAAGAGGGATCAAATGGACTTAAAAGAATCAAAAGTGGAAAATTTGGTGAAGATCGGAGAGCCTAGCGGGAAGACCAAAGAGAGCTTGTCTAAGGACAAACACTCCACACCGCTTTCAATAAAAAACACATTCAAGTTGAGCTAACGACTTAAACCAAAAGCGCTTAATGGGAGATAACTCATTGCTAAGCATTTAGATTAGGTTTATTGCATTTTACTTTTAAAGTTTTTATGTTTTAGTTTCATGTTTTGCATAAAAATTAGAAAAAGGAAAAAAGAAGAGGAAGGACAACTCGGAGCCGAGACGGGGAGGAAGTTGCACCAGCGCTCCAGCAAGGCACAGTATCGCACCAGATGTGCCATCCAGCGCAGACGCGGGGCTCCCAGCCGCGCCAGCATGCCCTTCCATCCCACCCGGCTCCAACCTGCGTCAAAACATCATGTATTTCATTATGTTAGTTTCATTCATGTTTATTTACATTTTGTACTAATAGTTTCAGTTTATTGCTTTTATGAAAAACACAGAAACATAAAAGGTTTAAAGCACCACAAACATTAACCTTTTCATGAAACACAACCACATGATATAAGTATGCTAGCATGGTGGGTCGATAAACGGAAGAAGGAGCCAATAGCTGAACCAGTGCTGCTGGAGGAGCCCAGGCTGCGCCAGAACAGCCTCCACCTCTTATTTGCATTCTGCATCATCCGTTCATCAGTCATTCATCTCCATTGCATCCCTACAGCAATCATACATTGCATCATCACTGCAAATATCTATCTTAGGTATGTCTTATTTTGGTTTTATTTCATTTTAAAATTAATGGTTTTAGGGTTTTGTCTCAGGAAAAACGCAATTTAGAAACTTAAATCCAATTGATGTCAAGCAATAACAAAAAAGAACCAAGGCTATATCACCTTGTCTCCACCATACCACCATCTATCACCTACCATCACCATCGTCCACCACTATCCATCCATCCCATCCACACCACCATCACTCCATCTCATTCCCAAACAAGGTGACATTGTTCCTAATCTATAATCTTTCTTTTCCATATAATTATTTCATTCTTTATCTCTTTCTTTTATCCCACCGGAGACGGTGTGATTTAAGTCTGGGGAAGGATGTTATATCCTATACTAATGCTACTTTCTATTTTGTAGCTTTGAGATCTTATTCCACTTTTTACATCAATATGGTTTTATCGAGTCATAAGTTTTTATTGAGTCAAAGCTAGTAGGGAATAATGACATTTTCATATGGTGATATTGACCACTATGTGTTGAGAATTGTTTTTCTTAAGGAAAAATTGCAGAATTTGCTAAGAGCGGATAATACCTAGAAGCTTAGAATCGGACCTCTCCCTTGAAGTTTCATCTTGCAGAGATTTATGTTGGATCGGAAATCAACTCTATTTTATTTGGACCACCTAACCTGACTTAAATTTTCTCATTGAAGGTGTTAGATCAGAGAAACGAGCAAAAAAATTCAGGAACTTCTTTACCCTTTTACCACCCTCTTGTTGATCTTGAATGTTCACTCATCTTTAGTGGTTCCTTACCCTTAACCATAAACTCTCTCTTTCAGACCCCATGTTATCTCTTTCTTCCTCACCACCTGCAGGTATGTGCAAAAATGTTGGACAGAAAGAGACTACATAATCTCTGACCACTTAGAAGAATAGTTTCAGAAAGACGAGGTGTATGAAGATCCAATTTCAATACACATTCTACCTACGGGATTCACAAAATAAGGTATTAATTTCGTGCCTATGACATTATTTCATATAAGGTACCGTTTCCTCTTTCAAAAAGAAAAAAAAAACAGAAAACGAAAAAAGTAAAAGGAAAGGAAGTGGATACCATTTGTATAAGTCTCATAGCACATATAAATCCCAAGAAGAGGCATGGATCAATTTTCTCGAAGAAAGGAGTCTGTTACGAAGGAATCCCCGCAAAAATCTAAGTCTAGGGAAACCAAATTAAAAGAAGAAGGAACAAGACAACGAAGTGGTTGGAGAATGTGGACATCATCATGTCTATTTCCACTTACCGTTTTGCATAATACCTCGCACCGACCTTTCCATCAATTACCCTAAACACCATAAACTCCACCACCAAACACCAAAAAACCTTCTCTTACACCAAGCACCGTCTACCTTGAAATACATCCTTTCGATGAGAAACTCACACAATCTTTTAATGAATGTAGGGAGTTAACTTACGTGAATACTGAATTTTTGCTACTTTAGGATCGATGTACAAGAGTAAAGAAAGTTATGAAATTATGGTGAGAATGTTCAAATGCTAAAAGTGTCAAAAGTGTCACTACCACAACCTTCCAGAGAAAGTGCTATCGCCACAAACATTTTTCTAAAATGTGATATTCTGTGCAATTATCACTAATTTTTTTCTCCAAAACCTTGATCGATCAATTCTTCTATACCTAATTTTTTTTTTCAACCACTCGCTACCGCAAACACCTACATGTCTTAAAAAGGAATAGATTAACTGCTTATGAAGTTAGTATTCAAACAAAAATTATATACTTTGTCGGGTTGATGGGCTTGAGGATTTTACCAACACCATCATTTTTAGTCTTTTCTTTTTCCTGTCTTCTAAATTAAATCCATTGTTCCAATTCAAAGTCCTCCCCTATAAGAGGATGGAACAATTGTGATTCAATTCCTACTGCTAGAGTTACTTGAGTCTATGTAATTCTTCGTGAGCGCTTAGAGCTTCCTTGATGCTCTCGACCCACCTGCCACACACAAACACACACTCAAGCCCATGGAAAAATCCAGGTGACGATAGTACTCAATTCGCTCGGTTATGTGACAAAGAGGACTCATTTCCGAGTGTACTTGACATGTTCTACCATAAGAAAAGATCAAGATTTACCCTTCAAGTCCTGGTTGCTCTGGGTAGTATACATGTTTCAATCCTAGTCGTTTTGCAGCTGAAGCAGTTGTCTCTCCAATGCAGGCAACACAATTGCTCCATTGCTCCGCGTTTTGAATTAGATTCAGCCAAGCCCTGTAGAAATCAAGTTAGCCATGGACCAAACCCACTCGGCCATATTAGAAGATATTTATATGAATGACTTTTGATGGCGCCTACCGAACTGCGGAAGGTGAAGCTACGGAAAGAACAGGCGCAGACAGTGCCTCTTGCAAGAGAGTCGCATCAACACTCTGCACAGGAACCTAACAGCCAAGAAAAAAAAGGCTGACCATTACTGCAAGTTCAGATAAGCACATACCAAGGACTGAAAAAAGTGAGAACCCGTATAAAAAAAGACTTTACCAGTTATAAATTATAAATGTAATGGATTACTTTTTAGAGGGCTTGTCTAATAAGTGTAAAGACGGCTTACTGTAGTGTATGTATTCAGCCTGAGAATTTCAAATCCACGTTTGGACAAACCTTCCTCTAAAGTTCACATGAAAAATAGGAAGCAGAGTAAAAACGCTGGTCAGTCATGAAAAATACTAAAACAAACTAATTTTACAGTTATCTGTCTCCAATTACGTTTCTCGCCAACATCAATTTGGTCATTTGTGTGCCAAGGATTAATGAACAGCACTGTCTCTTCATGGAAAAAGACAGTGCAGTAAATAAAATGCTTCATGCAGTATATACTCTGCTTTTCAACTTAGGAATACTATAACTTTGAACATGAAAGCCAAAGTCAAAATGTAATTTACTAATCTATTTTCTCCAGATCTAACAATTTTACTGAATATCTTCCATCAAGGATTTTATAATATGGTGAATATATCTAGTTAAATGCAACACTGAACATGGTATTACTATTATCCAACTGCCTAATAAAATAGTACAGGATGTGATTAATCTGCTCTATTTTTATGATTCAGTCCTAATATTTTTTCTTCTATATGGATAACAGAGTAAGCTCAACTGAATTGAGGAAAGCTAACCACACATACCAATGTCATTGCCTGCTTTTAGAGAAGCCGGGTATAAGACAGAGGACCTTTTGCCAACTTTCTCTGGAAGCTCTGAAGCCAAGACTTTACCAGTTGCTGGAAGAATAAAAACAAAGAGAATGAACCAGCCGAGAGTGTTAACTATTGTACGTTCGACCACTCATCTATAACCTATTTATATTTATATTGGCTTGACAGATTTAAATACATAAAACATCAAAATTGATGAGGCAATGCCATGGAGAGAAAATGAAGACATGTAGCAGCAATTATTAATAATAGATCATCTCAAAAAGTAAAATATGTTTCATAGTCACCCAAAACAAGGATATAAAATGATGATAAAGTACAATCATATACTCACAGATGCACGAAGATATACTGACTGCAAATTTAAAGACTAAAATGGAGAGAATAGAAATTGTTCCTAAATAGAAAGTTATGGAACCTTTTGATGGTGTAAAGGCGACATGAAGCGATCCTTCTGCTGTTTGCATTGCCTCTTCAAACACTCTGGCTGTTCCAGCTCCCACTACACCTAGATTCACTTTTGGGGAGCTAGCTGCCCTAAGGAATTGAGACCAATGCGGTTTAACTCAAGGGGAAAAGGATAACGAGGACAAGGGACAAACTTATAAAGACAATACAAAATGTTCATGAAATCTTATGTAAACCTTGTCATTTACAGAGTTGGTTACACATATATCTCAATACCTAGATAAAAACCTAGACTAGTCTCATCGCTTATCAATAACAATTAATGACAACTCGAGGAGTGCATTCACTAGCAACACATTGCATGCTAACAAACTCTGCTCAGAATATCTTAGGTATCCAGAAACTCCAAAGATTAGAGAAAGCCCATTGCATATTACGTTCTGAAAGAGTTCAAAATTCACAAAGAAAGAAAATAGGGAATCGAGCAAGAACCAGCGCTTACTTCCATGACTCGAGAAAGACAGAACCTGCTTCTGGAGATGTTATAATGATCCAGTCAAAGCTCTTATCTAGCAAAATAAGACGAACAGCTGTAATGAATTTGCAGCAAAAATCTGCAATATTATACAACTATAGATCCTTTTTCTTAACTGAAATCACAATCTTGAATTTCGAGTAAAGTAAGCTTTAGAAAAAGATAGACATAGCTGAAACAAGAGTTTCTCCATTATCATGAATATGGAAAAATGTAGTAAGAAAATTAAAACATATAGCCAAAATTATTAGAGCAAAGAAGTCAATAAAGTCAGCTAAATGAGAAATTACCAGTTAATACAGAAGCAAGCCGGTGAAAATCAGGTCCTTGTGCATGTTGAATTAAGGGAAGCTCTATAGATGATATCCCAAATTTCTCCTGCATTTTACCAGATAACAAAAAAAACTCATGTTATGGATTCCGTACAATAACCCACAAATTCAATGCCACAGTAACCATTGTAAAAGAAGGAATTTTTAAACTTAGATAAATTTTCATGATCCTGAAACCTAATATACTGGAAAAAGTTTCATAATTTCAATTTTGGCAGTAACCAAAAACTTGAAATAGCCAAAAACAGCATTAACAAATTGATTCAAAAACTGAAACTTTTGTTTCTCGAGATTGAGATCGAGGATTCAAAAATGCATTACCAAAGCTTTAATGATTTGTTTGTTCTTGCCTCGTTCTCGGGTTACGACCACCTGTGGAATCGAATTGGAGGTAGAAGATGATGTAATTGAGGAAGAAGATGAAGAAGCAGATGGCGACAATGAATTTTGAATCAGGGAAGGAGAAGAGAAAACACTTCTTTTCAGATATGCGACTTGCGAAGAATGTAGAGAAGGAGAATAAAATAGTGGTTGAAGAGATAAGAGGGATGAAGAAGAAAGAAGCAACGCCATTAAAGTTCTAAGAGCAGTTTACCAAAAAAAAAAAAAAA
>VBRH01001251.1:0-17996 GCA_014578085.1 Cardamine resedifolia | reverse complement strand
AAAAAAAAAAAAAAAATAAGAACACTTAACACATATGGATATTAATGGGCCACCGCTACTTGTTTGGTTATGATTCTTTTATGTGCTACTGTTTGAACACCAAAATTTTATATTTTCATCGAAATCTCAGCGATATAAAAAAAACCGCCTAAAGAATCTCACGTACAAAACATTCATTCACAAATTTTAGAAACTTCCAACAAAAGTGTTTCAGTATTCATGGATTTTAATTGAAGTTCTTATTTTCAGACTAAAACATAAACGAGCATAACTAAAAAGAGGACTATCTTTTCAAAACAAGATCATAAACTAGCATACTTATCTCAAACACCAATCATAACCAAAACTCCAAGTCAACGTAAAAACTCAAGTGATCAAATGAGAAAGGTGTTTGGAGAAGAAAAACTATCTCAAAAAAAAAATACAAAGTTAACAAAACTCTACAATTATATTCTTAAAATCTTGTGAGAATATGGACAAAATTTTAATAAAGTATTTACTTGTATTCTAAAATATGTGAAAGTTAACAAAATTCCAAAGTTATTATAGTCATCAAAACTTCGCATAAATCATAATTGAATACGCGCCCGAATCTTAAGTCACGTGTCTTTTAACAACAACACGTATCAGTTGATTCAAATCAGAATCTCGGCCCATTTTTGTTGAGGCCCATAAATGTGATTTATGGCATTTCTTTTCTAAACATCTCTTACGTTTACCACTTTAAAACATAATAGTTTACAGAAACATGATACAAGGCCCAATACGTTAAAACATTATTATTATTTTTGACTATTTTAAAAGATAATAGTTTACTAAGATATCATACAATGCCATCGAGTTAAAGTAACAAATAAAACTCATTAATTAATAAAAATAAAAATAGTAAAAACTACTAGAAAATATTTTATTTATTTTGAAAATCACAATGCCTTTGTTTCATTTTATCCATGTTACTTAATTTTTCACTAATTATGGTCATAATATGAGAATATCTCTATACAAAGTTTCAAACATGGTAGTTCACTAATTAATAATTTTAATTTATTTTTACTTTGACCAAAACAAAAATGTTAATCATTATTCATTAGTGAGTGACCCACAATGATATAGTTGACCAAAATTTTGGAAATAAATTTGTTTAGTTTTATTTATATTTTATATTATAAAATAACTAGATTATTAAACCTATACACATTTTCTTAAATATTTTAATTTTAATTTAATTATAATATCAATAAATTGATTAATTAAATTAAAGATACATTTTTCTATGAAATAGTAATTAAGCAATGAAATGTTGACCGACAAAAAATTAAGCAATAAAATGTTGACAAAAAAATTAAGCAATGAATTTGTACATAAAAATATAGGAAAAAGAAGTAATATATATATATATATATACGCATGCAAAAAAAATTATAAGATAATTAAGCAATAAAAATTATATCCACATTAAAAATTATGAAATAAATTAACAATAAAACTTCACCGGGTAAAAAACGCGGGTAAAACTAACGGTAATTAACGGTAAAATTTACGAGGGAAAAAATAACTAAAATATACTAACAAGTTTCTATAGATAATAATGTATATTTGATTATTAACACTCGAAATCAGGTTTACAAAGTTACAGACATACCATCTATATATATACACTTTAATCAATAAAACTAAAGAACGATACAATGTAAGAAACGAATTTACACGATACTTCTTTTTCATAAGTCTCTTACTCGCTAACATATAAACAAATATGTCAATTTCCTCTCACTCGAACTCAAACGATTTCGCTTCTTGGCTATTATCCGACTATGAAACACTAAATTAACTTTGCAATTTGCAAAAATTCCAAACTCTATGTCCAATTATTGTTTATGTAAAAATTTATATTATTTGCATAGATTTTAACAAACCAACAAAAAAAACTGGCAGATCTACCACATCAGATAAATTCGTCCGAATCAAACTCTACCAAAATCATGCAAATTCTACTAAGAAAACTCTAAAAATGAAAGTAATTTAGAATAGTCAGGTTAAGATTTGACTAGAATAGTCATTAAATCAAGAAAAAAAGGTAGGTGAAAAAACAGTATAAATAGGCAGAGGGAGAAGAACCATTTCTCATATTAAACAAAAAAAATTAAAATAAAATAAAAGTCAGATTCTGTTTTAAATAAATTTACAATTTTTCCGATTTCTCGCAAGGAGAAACAATGGTGGTGTCAAGGCGGTTCGCTCAAGTATCGAGTGATGAAGAAGACGATGTACCAGTGACAAGATCAAAAGGAAGAAACTCAGCGAGTCCTGAAGAAACGGTGGGGAAACGGAGGAAGCGTAAGACGGTGAAGCTGTACGAAGATGTAGAAGAGAAGGAATCGGAGAGGAAGAGAAAGAGGAAGGTGAAGAAAGAGATGGATGAGGATATGGAGGAGCCAGAGGAGGAGGAGGAGGAGGAGGAAGTGGCTCCGGAGGCTGATGAAGAGGAGGAAGAAGAGAAGCCTGATGATGCGAGTCCGGTTGGGCCATCGGTTAATGTTACCGGTAAAGGCAAAGGAAAAAGAACTCATTTCTTGCAATTTGAGTATGATGGTAACAAATATGATCTGGTGAGTTAAGTTTGTTTGTTTCTAGGGTTTTGAATTTTGCTTTTGATTTGATTGAGTTTGCTATTTTTTTTTTCATGTTGTGATCTGATTTGTAGATTAGGAATTGAGGGTTTGGTTTGAGTTTTTTTTGCACATTGTTGTATTGTTTGCGGTTATTGAAAGCTAGGGTTTTAAGGAATTTTTATGTCTGTGTTTATGAAGAATCTAAGATTATGTAGTGAATCAGTGATTGATGATCTGGTTATTAGGTTTATAGTGTGGAAAAGTTTGTTTTTTATGTTATTTGAACAGATAATTTTGTAAAAACTGATCATATCTACACGTTTGTCATGAGTGTTCCTGTAGCGTGTGGTTATTCAATGTTTGAGATCTTGAAGACCATTTTCTTATAGTCTCACTTACAATCCCTTGTTTGTTTAGGAGGATCCGGTGTTGTTGGTTCCTGAGGACAAAAACCAGAAGCCATATGTCGCGATTATTAAGGTACTGGTGTGATTAATATTGTGTTTGCTAGCTAGTTTTTGTTGGATCATCCCTTTCGAAATAAAGATCTGTTTTTATTTTATTTTTACAGGATATTACCCAAACCAAAGATGGAAGCATGATGATTCTGGGACAGTGGTTTTATCGCCCTGAAGAAGCTGAGAAAAAGGGTGGTGGAAACTGGCAGTCAAGTGATACACGAGAACTGTTCTACAGTTTCCATCGTGATGAAGTGCCAGCTGAATCTGTGATGCATAGATGTGTGGTTTATTTTGTCCCAGCCCATAAGCAACTTCCTAATCGCCAAGACAACCCTGGGTTTATTGTACGAAAGGTCTATGATACCGTTGAAAAGAAGCTGTGGAAGCTGACTGACAAAGACTACGAAGACTCAAAACAAGAAGAAATCGACGTTCTTGTCCAAAAGACGATGTTGCGATTGGGTGATCTTCCCGACCTTGAACCCGATGAAATGCATGTTGACCCAGAGAATCTGTTGAAGGCTAAGAGATCTTTCCGGAAACCGAACATAACTCCTGTTGATGTTAGAAAGGAGGAAGATGCCTCTGTAAAAGCTGAGACGCCTGGAAGCGGTGCTGGTATTTCATCAGAGATTTATTCTATCTTAGAGATGTTTGATGCACTTACAGGTGATGCTCATCGTGACAAGTGCTTGGGTAAGCTTCTGGAGGCAGTCCAGCCCATATGTTATATCCATGAGAACAAACAGGCTGGTGACGAAGCAAAGGTGGGTTCAGATGGATCCCGTCTTGAACAGGATGAGAAAACTGCAAAGCCTGAAAATGGATCTCAAGAAAATCCATTAAAGGTTGTAACTCGTAACTAAGCATTTCAATCATTTTCATCATTCTTCATAGTTATCTGACGTATATTAAGAATTCAGTAGTTGCTGGAATTACCCTGTTTAAAACTGTTTGACAGGATGAGACTTTTCTCTGGCCTGATGCTGCTGTTACTCCGGTGTGTGCTCTTGAGAAGGCTTCACATGCTTCTCTTGCATCAGATTATCATAAGTATAATCAAAAGATGAGGACACTGGTTTTCAATCTCAAGGTTAGAATCTGCTTTCATGCCATTTCATTACTTTTTTTCCTTATTCATGACAGTTGATATATGGATTAATGTGACATGGTACAATTTGAATGCCATAGGAATGTTGATTACTGGACTTCACATTTAACAGTAGTTTCATTTTGTTTTGTCTGCAGAACACTGCACTGCTGGCTAGGCGACTGCTCAATGGCGAGTTAGAGCCTGCAAAGATTTTGAACATGTCACCCAGTGAGTTAAAGGTATAGGACTTGTTTCGTCTTCAGTCTCCTTTCCTCAGTTTCACTGACATAGATTCCATTTCAGATCTCTTGTGAATGTTGATCTGTTCCATAATAAGCAAAATATTATCAGAGTATATCTTACATTTTAAAACGACTAAAGAGTTAGTTTTTTTTTCTGGGATTCAGGAGGGTCTAACTGCTGAGGAAACAGAGAAGGAGCCTGATGATGTGCCACAAATGCAGGTCTTTTAAGTTCTGAAAACTGAAGTTTTTTATTTAGTTTGCTTGATTTCAGTTTGGGATATTATATGACTATGTGTGTTGTGTTGTGCTGGATGCAGATGACGGATGCAAAATGCTCGAGATGCGGTTTACAGACTGTTGGCCTGAGGGATATCATCCAAGCTGGGCATGGGGATCGCTATCAGGTCTTATGCTTTTCCATATTACACAATCTATCCTAGTTAAAAAAGATGTGGTAGTGTGTGTATAAGCCAGAGACATCATATAACAACATCATGATCTTGTTCTCTAACTGTGAAAATCCTTGGATCCTAATAATCACATTGTGATTCTGTTTTTTTTTGCATCTAGCTGGAGTGTCTTAAGTGTGGCTATTCCTGGTACGCCTCAAGGGATGAGGCATCAACTCTGACTATAGAACCTGCAAAACCTACCCAAGTCACAGAAAATGAGGATACTGAGAAGAATGTGACCAGTCCTCGTGAAGCTGAGAAACCAACAGAGGAAACATTGAAGACCAATGACTCAAACGCTGACAACAATTCTGAAGCCACCAAGAAACCAGAGTAAAGGGTATAAAATCGAACTGGGTTTCAGTTTAACATTTGCTTAACCTTTTAGTTAAGTCGGGTTAAGCTTATTATGACAACATAACTAAGACTTTGGTTATGGGCATATATCTCTACCGTCAGTGGAACTACAGATCTTTATTTCCTTGTACGTTTTTTTTGGGAACTGTTGTCTCTTTGTCTTTATCAATAAATTGTCTCCTTGTCTTGATCAACAATAGTCTCTTTATGTTCGTCGACCATACACGATTCAATGCAAGCTCAAGACGGCCAAGTAGTGAAGTACATGGATAGAGACTAGAGAGACACAACTTAGTGGTATAAGACACAAGGCCCATGATCTATTATTGTCTTTCTATTTCCTCATAAGCTTCACAAGTTCACATCTCTACAGATCTTCACAAGTTCATAAGCTCCAAAGTTTCTACCTTTTCATAGATTCGATCTCATCTTGTAAGGTGGAAATTACATAAGCCATTGTCCAAGCTGTTCTGTTTTTTTTTCAATTACTAGTCTCCTTGTAATGAGGACATTTGATGGTATTAGACTCTATTGATGGCCAATCTATAAATTGGGGTTTAAGGTTGTCTTACTACTCACTTCGTCATTGTGTAAACAGGAGATGACATTACACTTGATTTTGCACTCCATCTCATCTTGTTCTGATGACTTTGATAGCCTCTTAGCTGCTATATAAACTGTATATATATTGCTGTGAAACGGCTATTAAAGTCGTCAGACAAGAGATGAGGTGATGTTCAAGAAACAAGGTTGTTTTTGATCAAAGACTTCAGCACATAAATCTAGTTAGGCTTCTTGGATTTTGTCACGAATACATCAACAAGTTTCTTCCCAACAAAAACTTCGATTGGTTCCTGTTTGGTCCATTTTGCAAATGATTTTTCAGAGTATCTCTTCTCCAAAAGCACTTGGATTCTGTTTTGTTTTGCCACTAACAATCTCTGTCTTTCAATAATTTTGTTCATTAAAATGTGAATCAATCTCATTTAATGAAGACGATTTTTCTTTGACTTATCTTCATCATCACACCAAGAGAGAAAGAGACTGTTATTCGTTTTCTTTTTTTTTTATCTTTTTCTTTTGGTTAAATTTGATAGATTCTATTATTGTTTTTGAGAAAGATCTTGAAGCTTGAGAAGTTAACCAAAACCATGTCTTCTTCTTGTTGTTGTAACGCCGCTTTCTTCTTCTTCCTCTTCCCTTTGTCTTTTCTCACAAGCTTCATGGCTTCTACTCAAAACCTTACTTGTTTATACCACGACTGTAACACCACTTCAACTCCTCTATCTCCGGTGTCTTCTCCTCCGGGATCTGGTTAGACCTCTTTCTTACTTCCTCCATTGGACCCATTTCAAAATTTCTTGGACCTGATTCAAGATTTTGGTTTTGTGTGACATTATCTGATCTTTATAAACACAGGGAAAGGTGGAAATTACATAGCCATAATTGTTGCCATTAGTCTACCAATTGGAGTAGCTGTTCTGCTTTACATGATTGGTTTTATTGCAGTGAGAACAAGAAAGAGCTCTGATACAACACCTGTAACTGATGGTAAATAAAGTTTCAAGAGAGGATCAAATCTGAAATTGTGTATTGAAAATGTCAACGTACTGAAAACTTTCATTTTGTAGCAGGAGACTATATTACAACTGAGGACTCGGGGCAACTAGATTATAGGAAAATTCAAGCTGCAAAACATAGTTTTTCAGAGAGTAATAAACTTGGTGAAGGTGAATTTGGTGAAGTTTACAAGGTATTGTTGTAATTTTTATTGAGTGTATTGAGGTTTGGTTTCTCTAGAAATTCTGTGCCAGCAGGCAGCAGATGATGATGATGCACTTTGTGGTATTGATAGGGTACCCTTTTTAATGGAGTTGATATTGCGGTGAAGAGGTTGGCAAAATCATCAGCATTAAGTGAAGTAGAGTTCAAGAACGAGGTTTCTCTTCTTGCAAAGCTTCAGCATAGAAACCTAGTTAAGCTTCTCGGGTTTTGTCTAAAAGGCGAAGAGCGGATACTAGTCTACGAGTGTCTGCCCAACAAAAGCCTTGATGTTTTCCTATTTGGTCAGTTGCATTCAGTTTTTTTCTTTGATGATAGGTTCTTGATGTCATTGGCTGATGGTATAATGCTTGGATTGTGCAGATCCTGCAAAGAAAGGTCAGCTAAATTGGGGTATAAGGTACAATATTAGTATAGGAATTGCTCGAGGGATTCTATATCTTCATCAAGATTCTCGACGCGCAGTCATACATTCGAACCTCAAAGCGAGTAACATACTCTTGGATATCGATATGAACCCAAAAATTGCGGATTTTGGAATGATGAGGCTTTTTGAACCAGATCAAAGCCAAGAGAATACGAGCAGCATAGTTGGAAAATCGTAAGTTCTGTCCTTAAATTGATGTTTGATGAATCATCTTGCTGCTTCCTTACTCAAGTTTGTTCCTTGCTCTAGCAGTTACATGTCTCCCGAGTATGCAATGCACAACCTATTCTCCATGAAATCTGATGTCTATAGCTTTGGAGTTCTACTTCTTGAGGTTATAAGCGGTAGGAAGAATAGTAGCTTAAACCAGACAGATAAAGACGGTGCACATGACTTGATCACATATGTGAGTTTTAGCAACCAATCTTTATATTGATCAAGGCTGTGTATTTTAACTGATTGATTATCATTCTAGGCTTGGAGGCTTTGGAGAAATGGGACACCATTAGAGCTCGTGGATCCGGCCATCGGAGATAATTCCCAAAGGAATGAAGTGATTAGATGTATCCAAATCGGACTATTATGTGTCCAAGAAGATCATGTACATCGTCCAATGTTTTCAACCATAGTTTTGATGCTAACCTGCAACACAAGCACTTTACCTGAGCCTCAAGAACCATGTTCTCCTTTTCGTTGGAGACCCGAAAGAGAACCGCTCGATAAATCCAAGTCGGATCAAACCATTCAAAACATGTTACCTTATGACTAGACCAATTCTTGTTACTGAATATTGGTTCAAAACATTTTTCTTTTAGTATAAAATATGTAAAAAAAATTACAAGTATATGATATATACACTGTTTATATGTCTCATAAAGTAGAGCAGGTACAAGAACAACAGCAGATGTTTATTACAGTTCTTCAACGAGGATCTAATTCTGTAATCGATGCATCATTGATAGAATCAGGAATAGTCCTGCTTGTGGATTGGGTAGAATCTAAGCCATCAGGGTTCAGATCACCCCTGCTTAGGCCAAAAGCGGGCGCTCGAGGCACAGGTAATGTGGTTGTGCTACTAGTAAGCATCACAATGATCGCTGGTAACGTTGGACGATCTGCAGGATCTTCTTGAATACATAATAGAGCGATATGTATGCATCTAGTAGCTTCATTACTTAGATAACTCTCTCCTATAGTAGGATCCACAAGGTCTAATGGTGACCCGTTTCTCCAAAGCCTCCACGCCTAACACAAGTGATCAATTCAGTTACATATCCTTTGGCTTAATCATATACACTCATGTAACTTAAAAGATTATACTCACATGTGTGACCAAATTGCCACCAGAATCATCAATGTGGTAGAAGCTGCGGTTCTTTCTGCTACTTATAATCTCAAGAATCAATATTCCAAAGCTATAGACATCAGATTTCATAGAGAAATGGCCGCGCATTGCATATTCTGGAGACATATAACCACTGCAAAATACAGATTTTGTTTTAGCCTACAAGCAACCACCAAACAGAGTTTTCACAAGTTAATTAAGAGAAATTTTTTTACTATGTTCCGACGATTCTTCTTGTATCTGCTTGACTTTGATCAACTCCAAAAATCCTCGCCATGCCAAAATCTGCAATCTTGGGGTTCATATCGGCATCTAAGAGAATGTTACTCGCTTTGAGATCACGGTGTATGATTGTAAGCCGCGAATCTTGATGAAGATAAAGAATTCCTCGAGCAATCCCTCCAATAATGTTGTATCGTTTTGCCCAATCTAGTTCTCCTTGCTTTGCAGGGTCTGTACATTCCAAATATATATGAAACAGAATCTACAATAAGGACTACTCAGAACTTATAAGTATTTAAGCGATCATATCATACCGAACAGGAAATAGTCGAGGCTTTTATTGGGTACAAACTCATAGACTAGTATCTTTTCTTCTCCTTCCAAACAAAATCCAAGAAGCCTAACAAGATTCCTATGCTGAAGCTTTGTCACAAGAACAGCTTCGTTCTTGAACTCTTGCGCGCCTTGTCCTGATGTTTTTGACAGTCTCTTCACCGCTACTTCACTTCCAGTCGAAAGCGTTCCCTACAAACATAAGAAGAATCAAACACCATATCCACTTTAATTTAACGCTATATTGACTCAACTTCATACTGAGAAGAGCAAAACAGACTGATAAAAAGAACTTATTACCTTATAAACTTCACCAAATCCACCTCTCCCGATTTTGTTACTGTCTGAAAACTTGGCAGTTGCAGCTTCAATTGTCTTCAAACTAAATTGCAGCGACTGTGTTGTTATGATCTCATCCCCAGCTGCACAAAGAAACTTATACTAATATTCAACATCCAATTTTTCAAAAAATTTATACTAATTGATGAAAAAAAACATAAAAGAACCAACCAACCTTGAACCTCAGTTGTTTTGTATGATTTCCTTCTCCTACAAACCACAAATCCTACAACAAGTAGTACCAAGATAGCTACTGTAGGGACAATAATAGCCACAATAACCCCTGTAGAAATTGATTTCCCGTCTGTACAAGCCGCGTATCATCGCAAATGAGTGACTCATTTCAGGTTTCAACAGATTCTTGTTACAAAATCAGATAGTGAAGTTTACCTTTGCGGGTTGTATTTGCCCGATCGCTAACCGGAGGAGTCAAAGAAAGTGGTGGCGGAGGTAAAGACTGCGGTCGAGGTGGTGGCAATGTAATATTATCAAAAGCTCCAGCATAAGGATACAAATCCCACCGAACAAAGCAACTTGGTCTTATAACAGCACCACCTTGTTTACGGCGACAACATGACTCATAATCACCAACACTTTGCTTCAGACAAAACTCACAATCTTTTGAAGAAACATCCGGTGTACATTGCATCATTGCGTATATAGTTCGGAAAGCTGTCAATGAAGCAACTTCAGCTGCAAAGTACTTTTGTCCAAATGATGATGATCCATTACTGCTCAATGAAGCTGCAGTTATTGTACTGAGCATTAAATCTTCCCAGATTCTATCAAACATTGTCAAATTAGCTTCGGTATCTGCGATATCTCCGGTATTGTAAAGCGTCTCAGACGGTTCCATAACAAGTGATCCAGAGAATGAAATGTTGGAATAACGTACCATACAACAATCTGGCCATGTATAAGCTTCTGTTTGGTTAAGACAACTCTGTAATAAACCATCTGATGCGCCTTTAATGCATTCTGAACAAGTCTCTGGTTTAGTTCCAGGGATGCACATGGCAATGATGAAGACTCTGTTTGGTTCTTGGCCGATGGAGGAGTTGAAGAATCCGTTGTGAGTTGTGACATTAGAAGCAAGGGAAGAGAGGATTTGACGACGGTTCAAGTCATAAGTACTATTGGGTTTAAAGAATCCATTGAAGCAGATCTCTTGTGCAGAAACAGAATCTAAGATTATGAGGCAAAACAAGAAGATTAGTAAAAATAAAGTCTTGAGTTTCATTCTCTCTATTAGGTAATCTCCTCAAGATCAGAACCAAAAGGATTGTGTTTAGACGACAGATGTTAGAAGGTCAACTTGACAGATTCGTTGACTTTGCCTAAATAAAAAATGCAACAAAAAGGCAAGATATAGAGACCCATAATCAATGATAATGATGAAAGCTACTATCTCCACCAATAATATGGACCCATACATACACTATGAATCACATCAAGAACATTAAAAAAATGGATCAAGAAAATAAAGCAAGTAGATTGTGAAATGGTCTGAATATTCCATGTTATGCTACTATATACTACATTAGATTTACGGAAAAACCAAACAAAAAGCAGAGGAAAATGCTGTCTAAAACGTAGATTTTCAATCCCGTTGGGAGGAGGATCATGGTCATGGACTAAAAACTAACTTTGTACGCACCGAAATTAAGGTCTAGGCCCGAACTTCGAAGTTATCAAAATTAAAAAATAATAATTAAGAGTTGAATCATCAATGGACTCAACAAATCAAGTTTGGTGTAACTGCAACGGAAGTCAACAAAGAAACTTTAAAAAAAAAAAAAAAAACTTTACATTAAAATCGTTTTCAGTTCAAATCAGAATCCCAAATTAGATTCCAAAAAGAAAACCCTAAATCTTTTATCCTCCAGCCATCACAAAAACTTATGCCCAAACCATAATTTTGGTTTTCTGTTTGAATGGTTAAGTAAATAGAAACCGATTAAAATAGTACAAACCAATTTGATTCCCGGTTAGATGCCTTCACAATTCACAAACACCAATCTATAATAGTACAGACAAAACCTGCTTGTGATCTGTGATCTCACCTTTGTTTCAGTAACAACAAGACGAACATATTTATTGTTACTGATAATATTCAAATAATGCTTCTTATTCAAAACATAATTCAGTAACAGAGGAAGTCACTGTCCGAACCATGAAGTTAGAGTCGTTAGTGGAGTCAGAGTCAATAGCAGCAATTGAAGTCAACAAACATACTTTTAAACCCTAAACATACGTTTACATGAACATTCGTTTTTTTCAATTCATACCAACTAATACATCAGAATCCCATATTAAATTTAGAAATAGTAAAACGTAGATGGAGCAGAACGAAACAAATCGTCCTGTTGAGAGTAAACCGTTTCTGATTCTGGTTTAATATTGGTTTGATATTGAGCCAAAGGTGATTGAGTCTGGTTCTGCAATTTGCAGTAGGTTCAAGGAAAAGAAAGTTGGCACAACAAATACTCTAATGGCCATAAATACACACTCAAGACTTTTTCTTCCCCAAACTGTGATAAGTACTTGATTTTATCCATTGTTGAATCTTGTACTTTGCTCATAGATCTTGAGCTGTAATCTTCTTCTCATTTAGTGGATTTTCAGGGTTGATATGACTCATACGTAAATCTAATCACACCGATTAGATTGAACTAGGTTAACAAACTTGTGTGCTTTTTGTTCTTGCTCTGTTTCTTTCTCTTCTTCTTCTGTCTGCTGTTCTCTGTTAAAATAAATAACAAACGACAGACTGAGTGAAAGAAGAGAGAACTTGAGAGATTTCTGAGAGGCTTGAAACGAGTTACATAGGTGTGGAAGTCACACGTCCACTTCTATATTTTTCCTTTTGTTGCATAGATTAGATCATGTCCATTCAAATATTTCACAAATTATGTCCATTATCGATTTGCTTTTGTTGTCCACATAAATGTCATAAATGAGCCACGGCAATGGATCCATGCCCTTACTGGAAAAAACAACAATGTCATTTTAGTTTTTGTTAAAGACAATGTCATTTTATTGTATTAATAATTAAATCCTTTGAGAAAGAATAATAATTGGGGTTTATGGTATTAATATTTTTCTTAAAAAGTCAATATTTTGGTTACAAAGATGGAAAAAAATATTTTTTTTAGGGTTGTTTTCATCAGAGATTTCAACATCTTCCACCGCCTTAGTTTTCAGAGATATTTCTTTTGTTTGTAACTCCCATCTATACTTAATATATATAAACAGGAAAAAAAGAGATGGAAGAAAATCTTTGGTTGATATAACTCCAAAACCCGGAGGAAAAAAATATATGTTTAATTAAATTGAAAGCTAGTTGTATCATTTCTTAAATCTAATTATATCAACATACTTCCAGTGGCATATCATGTAACTAAACTACATATTATTACAGGTTTTAGTCAAAAACAGTTACCCTTTGAATACATAGTAGATATCGAAAAGTAAACTCTATTTTACTAATAAAAACACTGTAAGCTACTCAGATACACAAATACACATTTTCACACTAAAAAAAAGGCACAAATCATGAAAGATTTGAAAGGAACAATTAGGTTTATGCTCGTAGCAATATCCATAGTATGTGTGGTTATAAGCAACATTAACGTAGCAGCTGTAAAATATCTTGGCTACCCAGGAATAGCCCGTGGCGGTATCCAATATAAACGTTCTCATGGCGCATTTCTTCGCAAATCGGAATGTTCTCATCGCGCATGTCCTCCCAAATCCAAATGTTCGCATCGCGCATGTCCTCCCAAATCGGAATGGTCTCATGGCGCATATCCTCCCGAACAACCGGTAAATCCGTACTCACGAGGATGTGAAAGATCACTGAGATGTCGAGGTTCATCTTCACTATTTTCTTAAAAGTTATTAAAAAATTAATGTAACCCAGCCCAATGAAAAAATAAAAAAAATGTGGTTTTGCTTTTGCTTGATCCAAATTATCCACTAGATCTGTTTCCTTAATATTTTCCCATCCTGTACTGCATTTTGTTGTTTTTACAAAGTATTAATTGTTGAAATCTTCTCTATATCTGTTTACTAAATCATACAAACCAATTTAATTTCTTGTTAGATGGCTTCACAAACAACACCAATGACCAATCTTAGATTCTAATGTACAGTACATATGATGTTAACTTATGTCTTGTTTCTGATTAAAGATTCAAAAACGTGTTTCTTGTTATATATAATGTCTGTCTTTGTAACACATGTAAATCATATAAATGTCTAATATTTTTGTTCAAATGTCTCATAAAGTAGAGCAATGACAAGAACAAGAGAAGATGTTGATGATACTTCCATAGATTCATTACAGTTCCAACATCAAGAAAAAACCATTTTTTTTTATATAACCAGGGGTGATCCGAGCTTATAACACCCGACTAATCTTTCAGGGTAAGTGTAGCCGTCGAGTAGCCCACAAGAAAATACAATTCTTCAACGAGCATCTAGATCTGTTATCGATACATCATTGATAGAACTGGAAATAGACGTGCTTGTGGATTGTTCAGGCCCGCTTTATAGGCAAAAGCCGGGTGCTCGAGGGACAGGTAAAGTTTCTGTGCTACTACTAAGCATCACAATGATTGCTGGCAACATTGGTCGATCTGCTGGATTTTCTTGAACACATAAAAGTGTGATATGGATGCATCAAATAACTTCACTACTCTGATAACTCTCTCTTATTGTTGGATCCACGAGTTCTAATGGTGACCCATTTCTCCAAAAGCCTCCAAGTCTAATACAAGTAATCAATTAAATTAGTATCCTTTGGCTTATTAATCATACACACATGTAACTTGAACGATCATATATTCACATGTGTGACCAAATTGCCAGGAGAATCATCAATGTGGTGGAAGCTACTATTAGTTTTGCCACTTATAATCTCTAGAATCATTACTCCAAAGCTATAGACATCAGATTTCGTAGAGAACTGGCCAAGTATTGCATATTCTGGATACATATAACCACTGCAAAAACCCGAAATACATTTTAGTATATAAGAAACCCCCAAACATAGGTTTTAAAATTAATTAAGAGAAAAAGTTTACTTTGTTCCAACGATTCTGTTTGTGTTGGCATGAGTTTCATCAATTCTGTAAATCCTAGCCATGCAAAAATCTGCGATTTTGGGGTTCATATCAGCATCTAAAAGAATGTTACTTGCTTTGAGATCATGGTGTATGATCGTAAGCCTTGAATCATGTTGAAGATATAGAACTCCTCTAGCAATCCCTCCAATAATAATGTTGTACCGTCTTGTCCAGTCCAATTCGCCTTGCTTTGCAGGGTCTGTACATTTTATAAATATAACACCATTAGTGGCAATAAGGACTCCACTAAATTTATTAAGAATTTAAGACCATATCATACCGAAGAGGAAATAGTCGAGGCTTTTGTTAGGTACAAACTCGAAGATGAGTATCTTTTCTTCTCCTTCCAAACAAAATCCTAAAAGCCTAACAAGATTCCTATGTTGAAGCTTAGTCACAAGAACAGCCTCGCTCTTGAACTCTTGCACGCCCTGTCCTGATGTTTTTGACAATCTCTTCACCGCTACTTCAGTTCCAGTTGAAAGCATACCCTACAAATTAAAAAAATAAGATGAATCAAACACCATATCCACTTACTTTCACATTGACACGGATAAGAGCTATTATACCCTGTAAACTTCACCAAATCCACCTCGCCCGATCATGTTACTGTCCGAAAACTTATCAGTTGCAGCTTCGATCGTCTTAAAATCGAATTGCAGTGAGTGTATTGTTGTAATCCCCTCACCAACTGCAAAGACAAAGTGCAACGTTTTCCTCAACATCCAAACTTTTTCCAGAATTTGTATGTGATTTAGCTTCCAAAAAAGGATGAGAAACAACCAACCTTGAACTTTCATTGTTTGGTATGCTTTTCTTCTCCTACAAACCAAAAATCCTATTACAAGTAGTACCAAAACAACGACAGTAGGGACAACAATTGCCACAATAGTCCCTACGGAAATTGTTTTTCCATCTGCATAACCAACAATCATTGCAAATGAGTGATTCTAATATCAGTTTTCAACATATTCTTGTCACAATCATTTGGAAGAGTTACCTTTTCCGGTTGTATTTTCCTGATCACTTACATGCGGAGTTAAAGAAAGCGGTGGATGAGACTGCGGTTGAGGCGGTGGCAATGTAATATTTTCAAAAGCTCCAACAAAAGGATGCAAATCCCACCGAATAAAGAAAATAGGTCTTATAATAGCACCACTTGGTTCATCACGACAACACGACTCATAATTATGAAGATTTTCCCTTAGACAATAGCCACAATATCCTGGAGGAATATCCGGTGTACATTTGCTTCATCTCGTATACAGTTTGGGAAGTTGTCAAGGAAGCAACACCAGCTGCATAATACTTATGTCCATGAGTCCTTGATGGAGTTATCGTACGGGCCATTAAATCTTCCCCGATTCTATCAAATACTGTTACATTAGAGTTCATGATATCTCCTGTACTGGACACAATTTGAGACGGTTCCGTAACAAGTGATCCAGAAAATGAAATGTTGGAATAACTTACCATACAACAATCTGGCCATGTATAAGCTTCTGTTTGGTTAAGACAGCTCTGTAATAAGCCGTCTAATGCGCCTTTGATACATTTTGAACAAGTTTCTGGTTTAGTTCCAGGGATGCACATGTCAATGATGAAGATTCTGTTGGGATCTTGGCCGACGGAGGAGTTGAAGAATCCATGGTGAGTTGTGACATTAGAAGCAAGAGAGGAGAGGATTAAACGACGGTTTAAGTCGTAAGTAGTATTGGGTTTAAAGAATCCATTGAAGCAGATTTCTTGTGCAGAAACAGAATGTAAGGTTAACAAGAAGATTAGTACAAATGAAGTCTTGAGCTTCATTCTCTTAAAGAACAAAACCAAAGACTTGTGTTAGATGTAAATATCAAATACATTTGCATTTTCTCTGCAGATTTTGCTTAAGAGAGAACATCGTTGACTTTGACAAACCTTAGCTGGTCAAATGATCAAATTTACCAACTCCACCAATAATATGGACTCAATAATAATCATATAATGAAGCAAGTAGAGTGCAAGTGGTCACTGGTCATAAGATTCCCTATTGAAAAATTGTGTCAGCAGACAAAATTTTTAGACATTAGTTGCAATGGAGTCGACAAACAAACTTTCTTTTTTTTTTCGACAAACAAACTTTAAAAGCCAAAATTTACATGAAAATCGTTTACAAATCAGAATCCCAAATTAGATTACAAAAAAAGAAAAACGAAACCCTAAATCCTCGATCCTCAATCCTCCACCCAACACAAAAAGTTGTGCCCAACAAACCAAAGATTAGCGAGCCAGGGAGACCAGTGAGAAAACCGTAAATTTTATTTCAGTGGTTTAGTGATAATGAGGTTTTCAAGGTCTCGGGCAATCAAATAACCCTTTGTACGTTGAGTACTTAGGGATCGATCACGGAGACTAAAGATCACACACTAAGCAGTGTGTGGCGGTCCAGCTGTGGCGGTCCCCTACCGCCACAGACCGTAATTCCTGTAAATCCGAAAAATGTTCTCCTCCACTCATATTTGAATTCAAATGTGAGGCTCCTCCTTAGGCTCCGATTTTATAGGTGTCTAGGGTTTGTTTAAACTATAAATATGTTGTAACACTCTTCATTACAATTTTAAAAAAAAATCAATCAAGTATTCTTTGTTACTATTCTCTCTAAGTTCTTTTATACTCTTCATGTTCTTCATATACTCTCTCTTACACTCTCTCTAATCTTCATATTCCGCAAATTCTAACAATCACTAGACTCTTTGCTATTTCTTTAGTACTCAACCTCATGATCAATCTCTTTATTTTAATCTCCTAGGGAAAACATTTTAGTCCAACACTTTGCTCTTTTCTATTTATTTTCTTTGCTTTATTTTGCTCCCTACATTTATTTTAATGTAAACTCTTAGGGGAAAACTAATGCAACATTTGTCTTTTCTTTTTGAACTTTGAGATTTAGAGCTTCTTACCTTATTCCCTAGGGATTCTTTTCATATACCATTGATCAAGCTTTTCTTTTCACTTTTTATTTTCTTTCTTTTGCAATATCTAAACCATCCCAATTACTAGACTTACCATTGCTAGCTAACTAACTATTAAAGACTTTCATTCTCATCCTAATTGCTAGACTTACCATTGCTAGCTAACTAACCATCAAAGACTTTCACCAACGCCCTGTAAAATCAAAACACATTAAAACAAAAATAAAATCACACTCAATCAAACAAAT
>VBRH01001250.1:2081-20631 GCA_014578085.1 Cardamine resedifolia | reverse complement strand
ATATATATATACCATTTAATTAGAATAAAGAGGTCTGGTACATGAAGAGCAATATTTTCATATTGTGAAGAGAATTCTCGTTTTGTTAGGATAAGCATATATCCTAGCCTGATAAGGTTAAATGTGGAAACATCCATAACACATTGGTTAAGAGTTTAAAGGCTTTATTAGGATTGGATAAGCATATATCCTAGCCTGATAAGGTTAAATTTTTGTCATGGATCCACATTTAACTTTATCATGTCATTTTATTAGAATAAAGAGGTCTGGTACATGAAGAGCAATACTTTATCTGATTCAAAATTCAAATCTCTGCATAATATTTTTTTTCCTTTATAATAATCATTAATCCCTAAGGATTTGGTTTTAGTTGATTAAAATTTTTATAAAAATGTGAAAATAGTATGTTAGTCATCACCTAAATAATCTTTCGCAGTGATTGTAAACGTGACTGTTTGTTTCATTATTCCTAATGCAAAGGGTTAACAAGAAATTAGGTGGTGTTGTGGTACAATTGTTGAAGGGGTTATTCTGAATGTCTTCTTTATAGAGTTCATTAAGATTTAAATTATCTTTGGCCATCTGCAAAACATTTTAATGGCAAGAAATCCAGATTTTTTTATAGGATTTTGAGGATTAGTTTGAATTTCGGTTTGGAATTAGTTAAACAAAAAAATAAGGTTTCATGTAATTTTTATAATTTTGATTTGAACTTTTTCGACATATCTGGAAGATCTCGTGAGGATCAAAAACGTGTTCTCATCTTTACTCTTTATTTAATTTCACGTAATTTAAATTCAAAACGGATATAGTAGCATGAAGTGTCAAAATTTATCCGTAATTTCATATAAATTATGCACGGTTGGTCTGGATCTCTAAACCGTTTTAATTTATTTATAATTGTTAAAAAAGGGTTAACAAGAATCTAAATACGAATTTTATTAGTTACCACAGTTAATACGTACGTGTGGTAGATGGTAAGCTTTAGTCCACTATGTTAATGAAAAAAATATATTTTTAAAACAAAAGCTAATTCAGAATAATTTTGGATTCTATTTTCGGACCTAAATAATTTTTGATTTAATAAATATACATATATTGTTTCTTTTTATTGTTTTGTTGTGAAATATTTTAGCTTTTGTTAGGATAAGCATATATCCTAGCCTGATAAGGTTAAATGTGGAAGCATCCATGACACATTGGTTAAGAGTTTAAAGGCTTTTACATCATGTATAATCCTCCAGCGAACGCAGTTTCTTGCAGATTAATGGATAAAAAGTATGTCAGAAGTTGTAGAGTGTTGTTGTATATAGAGTTGTCCGTTGTGGTCTCGCATTTTGTAGGGAGAGCATGTTCATCATGGGGATATCGTATATGAAGAACCGTCTGTCATAAATTCGAGTAAAAAAGGGTAAATATTCCTAATGAATATAGGAATCTAGATGTGTCCAATAGTCCTAAATCCTAGTTGGAGATATACATAAACCATTGTTATATAAATTCATGTATTGTATTCATATAAATATTTCTTAAACACATCTTCATAACTTTTAAAAAGAAGTGCAGATAAAAAGAAACAAAAGTTGGTTTACATCCAAAAGTTAAATAACATTAGAGAAAATAAAGTATTA
This sequence comes from Cardamine resedifolia, assembly GCA_014578085.1. Classification (NCBI taxonomy): domain Eukaryota; kingdom Viridiplantae; phylum Streptophyta; class Magnoliopsida; order Brassicales; family Brassicaceae; genus Cardamine; species Cardamine resedifolia. The sequence continues at coordinate 19,000 of VBRH01001250.1, read as the reverse complement.
ATTTCTGGTGCTTAAAAAAAGAAATGTCTTTTTTTTTCTTTGTTGGTCAATAGGAAACGTCTTTAGATACGCTTTCCAAAAGCATTTGACGAAAAGTGAAGAGAAAACAAAGGGAGAATCATATTGTGTTGTTAGTGACCGGACAATTCTTAAGAGTTATTTTTTTTTGGTACTGTGGTGATGAATGATAAATCATTTATAATATGATTTTTATTCTTCCTTCCTTCTTGATATAATTGGTCTTTACTTGTTCTATTTGGTCCAAACACTTCTTAGAATCCTTCATTCTTGCATTTATACTCCAAGAACCTGTGACAATGCATATGCACATGAACTCCTAAATGCCTAAATGATTATGAATATGCATGGAAAATCTAAGAAAACCATGTTCTAAAACCACTAAAAATACAAGATATGAAAGAGCAAAAGGTGATGAATTCCGGAGCTTTTTGGCAGCGGTGGAAGCGGAATCAAGCTTACCAGCAAATGGCAGCAATGTTTTGCTTATTCCCTTGGAACACGTGTCGGCAGACATTTATTTTAGCTTCATCTCTAGTTGGTGTGTTATTGGGCTTAATTTAAAATCGACGTTGGACTTGTTTCATCACCAGTTGTATTGTCCTTCTGGGCTTAAAAATGAATACAATGTTGGTCGATAATTTTTTTCTTTTCAACTTCATCCGTTTAACACATGATTCTGCATAGTATATTGTACACATGATTAATATTAGATTTTAGCACTTCATAAAAAAAAAATTTTGTTACCAATATGTGCAACATGCGAGTTTGAATTTGGATATGTTACAGCTCGTGGTGCTTCGTAAAATTATTCAGTTACAATGTTCCATCATTTGACTATGCCATTATGGCACTATTCATCTAATATACCAATAATTAGCCTTCAAGGCTCTGCTACCATGAAGCCCAAATATTGAAGTTTTGCTATGCTATTAGACCTCCTCTCCCAACAGTCTCTTGGTACTCAAAAATCTGGTTTTCGGGAGCAGTTCCAAAGCAGTCTTTCCTATTATGGTTAGCAAACTTGGATAGACTTCCAACAAAGGACATGTTTTTCGCTTGGGGTGTCAATGAATCAACTCAATGTTTCCTATGTGAAATCTTCCAAGAAACCAGAGATCACTTATTGTTGAGTTGCCCCTACAGCTTTGACATTTGGAGAATGTGTACGCCTCGCTTGGGATACTCTTTCATGGGCCTTAACAATTGGTCCAAATTTATGAATTGGTTGAGCTTACCCTCGTCTGATTCTTCTCATGAGTCCCTAAAGCGTATTGTGGCTCAGACTGTGGTTTATGCTCTTTGGCAAGAACGAAACAATCGCATTTTCAACTCACGCGGAAAGGTTTTTTTTATAATCATCGATCGAAGAGTACGTAACTCTGGAAGAAACTGGACCGGCGAGAAAATCCGGAAAAACCCGTTATTAGCTCGGAATCTGATGGGTCAGTCAAACCGGCCGGATACCCTTTTAAAACTTTTTTATTCAAATAGAAGGTTTGGTTTTATGATTAAAATATACGGTTTACAATATTTTTAGAAAATTTTCATGTCTCTTCGTTTTCTCTCATCATCGACTCCAACCCCTGGTTAGTATCCTCCTCTACTTCAACTGTTCGGTCTTTTTTTGTTTTCTTTGAATCAATAATTCTCCAACCTCTCTTTTGGTTTTATTTGTTTTACTGATAGATTCTTTTATTCTCTGTTTTTTATTATTTGATTAAAACTAACTAAATTTGTGTCGATCCACATTAGATAGTATAGAGAATTATTATTGTTAGATTCCCGTACGAGCATTATTACTTTATCTTCTAGCAATTTCAAAATAGTATATAATATATTTTTTATTTTATTGATTCGGAGATCGATCCGGGTCGACTAGTAACCCGGAAGGTAATCCGGTTCCTTGTCCGGATCGGGTATAAAAACATTTGGTGTTGAATGAAATATGAAAGATGACATGATGATCAAGAAGAAAAAGCTTCTTTTTTTCCTTTTTCTTATTTCGCAAATTATGTGTACTTTAATTTCATCCAATGGAAATGCACTAATTTTAATTACACTTAAGTATCTGATCAATAAAAACCCAAAAGACCAATAAATTAAACACAAAACTTTTATTGACACTTGAAAGGTCTCTTTTACAAACAACAAACAGAGGAAAAATATAGATTGAATCAAAACTCTCTAAGGTCTCTTTTAGCCGTCACTTGTCAAAGTCAACGCTAGAATCACTATAGTAAGTGTAGTGAACACTGTTGCACACGCAAACACAGTCATCGTCTTCTTCGAGACTTCACTCTGTTTCTTCTCTTCCCCAAACGTTACCTCCATCTCCTCCACAAGTCTCCTTACAGCTTCCATATCTGAATCCTTGGCCGCGTGAACCAGCCTATTTTGAATCATCTCTAGTTCTGTCTGCTTCGTTTTTCTCTCGTTTGACCAAATAAAACCCGTCATTTTCCATAGAAGTATACCAACGTATATCGCCACGATGCAGTCTACGGTGTAATGATGCCGCTCTCGTACTTCCCTCTGCGCGCTATGTGCCACAAACAACCATATCATCGCGGAAGAGAAACCTCCATAAGCCTCCTGTTAATGATTTTATGCTGTAATGGTTTAAGGTCTCATAGAAATATATCCTTAATGCATTTAGCTGACAAGTGATGAAGTTTTACCGTCCAAGCCATAGCGGTTAAAACAGCTACAAGCATGTGACCACTATACAAGAGGTCATTACAACCACCTCCAGCTTTCTTTAGTAGAGCAAACCATGAAGACCCTTCGGAGTAACTCGGTCTCAAGAACTCACTGAGGAAGCTCATTGAACCCCAATCAGCTCTGTAGTCACCAATGTATTTGCTTGGTTCAGCTGTTAATACGAAAAAGGGACTAATTAGTAAGCAATCCCAGCCTAAGTTAACCGAGATTAGATATTACCGTAAGCTACATCCCAATGGAGGAGCTGTCTTATAGCAGAAGGGTCTTTAGCATAAGGGACATAATATTTCTGAGCCCAGCGATGCGGATTAGAAGGAACGTTATTGAACCGTGCTGAAGCGCACCAAGGTCGAGCTGAAGGTAAGATAGTAGATATAAAGGTTATAGCTCTTAAAAGACGACCTATCCCCATTGTGAACATGTATCTCGCGCCTAATCCTAAACCTGGAGCTTTCACTGAGTCGAATACTACCGAGAAACCCAGCATTACAAATAGCATTAGAAAATGGTGTAATCCGATGATATGAGCTCTCAAGATTTCGACAATTGTCTCGGGAAGGCTCTCGTTTAGTGCAAGTAGAAACCATTGGCCTGTATCAGGAAGTGGTGATGTATCCCTATCAAAGATAAAAGTCATTTATCATTCCTATTAATTGTTACAGAATTGCATAACATTAAAAAAAGATTACTGTAATGTTGTTAAAAAGTCTTCAATGAAACCATATGCAAACTATAATCAACTTTAAACAATTTCAAGATTTTAAATCACACTTAGGAAAAAACTATGTTCTACTCAACTTAAAGATAATATAGTTACTAAAAAAGTGCATAAACATTCAAAGAAAGCTGTAATGTTGTCAAAGTTTCTCAATGAATAGAAGTATATGCAAACTATAATCAACTAATTAAAACATTTTTCAAGATTATAAATCACACTTAGGCTTATGTTCGATATTAATATCAATCATATTCTACTCAAATTGAAGATTACATAGTTACAGAAATGCATAAAATTTTCAAAAAAGATTACTGTAATTTAGTTCAAAATATTCTAAATAAATAAAAGTATATGCAAACTAATATAAACTAATTAAACCAGTTTTTAAAATTCTAAATCACACTTGGGCTATATGTTCAATATTCAAATTAAACCATCTTTGACTCAAATTGAAGATAACATAGTTACAGAAATGCATAAATATGTCAAAAAGAAAATATATTACTGTAATTAATTCTCAAATGAGTAAAAGTATATGTAAACAATATTCAACTTAAACAATTTTCAAGATTCTAAATCACACTTTGATTTTTTTTATTTTATTTTTAATCATACACTTAGAAATCAAACCATGTTCTACTCAAATCAGATCCACTAGAACCAACGAGCTCAAAAAAATGTAAAGTTTATTCAAAATTGAAGTCAAAGAATCAATCTTTGAGCTAAATCGAAACAGATCTAATCTTTACCTGTGCCAATCTAAGCCAAGAACAGCTGTAACAGAGCGAACACAAAGAGCTTCAAAGAGAAGAGCACAGAGCATAAAGAGAATAGAGCCAAGGAAAGGTAAGGCTGCTCGTAGCTCTTTAGACCAGTGCTTATAGAACAGAACACGACTGAGTACGGCAAGAGCAAGAACCGACCAAAGAACTGGCATAAGACGAGAATGCCACGCTGGTGACACGTAACGCATGTAATCGACTGCCACGTATGACATCGCTGCGATCCCAAGTCCGCCTCCGGTCATCTGAGAAGTTGATGGTCGCCGCATCGTGCTGGATTTGGTGGTAAGAGGTTGAAGAAGGACAAAGACTGGGAAGAGGAAAGTCTTACACACTCAGTTTCTAATTAAGACCAAGTTTGTCTGAAACTCGTCACTTAATTTTTAACTAATTAACTCCCTCCTTTTTTTTTTTTTTTTTTTTTTTTTTGTGTGCAACCAACTAATTAACTAATTCCATTTTTTTTGTAATTTATGAGGTTTTAATGTTCTTATTACTTTATTTTGACATGTTTTAATTATATTTTTAAATACCTGTTAATATACTTCTTTTTCCTCGCTTGGCATCTAACATAATTTTGTTTTCATATTATTTTATGTTTTAGAAAAGGTTATATGCTAATGTGTGGTTGAATATGAATGTTGCACTTTTAAAAAAAATTCAGTGTTAACCGTTTTCTTCACATTCACACTATTAATAGTATTACTGTCCTAATGATTTGACTTGAAAATAACTTAAAATTTATAGTTAGGTATCTTAAATACATGTAGCTATTTAAACCAAATAATTGTTGTTTGTCCATAAGAGATTAATAACTTTATACATAAATAAAAATATTCACATATTATTGAGATATATGAAATTACGTGGGTGTATTTTATAATACTATTTAAATCCAAAAAGAAAATAGTAAATTTAGTTGCGCGTGAGAATATGTATTATTGAGACATGAAATTAAGTGTATGTGAAAATATGTATTTTTGTAGATTATAATATAAATAGTGCTAAATGGTAATGATTTTGTTTATGTAAATTCTTATTTTCATGTTTTTTCAAATTTAAATTTTTGGTTTTTCACTTGAGATATGTTTATTGTTATAAAAATATAATAGATATATTTTTTTAAACTTTGAAGAAAAAAAATACTTCTTCTAAAAAAGTGTCTGACATATCTCACACATATAAAAAATAATTTAAATATACAAATATGTTTTTTATTTAAATCAAAACGATGTAAGTACAGAAAGATTAGATTTAACTAAGGGGTAAATCTAGAATTTATTTTAAAAATTGTAATGAAACTATAAAACGACATTCTTTTGAAAACAAAAATTTATAAATCATTAGGAAATAGAAAAATTATATTTCATTAGACTTATATGCTATTTTTACTTAAATAAGATCAAATAATATTCATTAAGGGAGAATTATAGATGTATAGAACAAATAATTTAATTAGATTGTTTTGTTTCTTTCGACAAATCTTGTCATTGGGTGCTGTTCTAAGTAACGCTTTTAGGTTGCATAAAAACGTGTCTCTGCCATAAATAAGGCGGTGTTGGTACCGGGTTTAGTATCTCGAATCAATATCCATTTATCTTTAAGCTCAATTAATATTGGTCCATGACGAACGAAGCAACGATCTACACAAAAGGACACTCTAATCGGAAAAGAAAACAATGAAGAAATAAGGAAAAAACTCGATCAAGGTCCAAAACCGACCAAAACCGTCCCAAAATCACCATAAAATAAGGAGCTACCTTTTCTTTAAAAGATATTCCAACAATCGCCAAGAAGACCTAAGTCATAGATTTCATATTTTTTTTGTCTTTTTGCTCAAAAACCCTAATTTCTCTTGCTATTTGTTCGATAATTCATCAATAAAACGTCTACTTCTCTCAAACTTTTGATCTTAAACCCTAATTCTTGTCTCTTTGAGCCTACGGTTCAACAATTGGCGCCGTCTGTGGGGAGTTTTTACTAAAAGCCCTAGTTTAAAGATGGATGGAGAATATGGTATCATCCTTCCACCTAGACAGATTCCACCACGAAACCCTCAGGATCAACACCTTGTCGATCCGCCCGGTATAGATCCCCCTCGATGGAGCAGCGCCTCCTGGAAACATCAGAGTAGTACCACCAAGGAATAACGAAATACCGCCGACCAACGGTGGAACAAACCACCAGACCTAACCTCCGCAGGTGACCGACCTAACACTTTTGAACCAGCTCCTGACCAACCAATTCACCAGAGAGGACATTGCACGAGCAGAAAGTAATCTCCACGCAGAAAATAATGAACCCCATACACCAGCATCCGACCTCCGAGCCTGAAACCTCTTCCCTTCTCTCAATCAGGTCGCCACCCCTCTGATATTGACTCCTCAGGCACTATATGATGAGCTCACCAATACCAAGAAGCGAGAAGAAGAATTCAAGAAAACCATCAGCGCTCTAAGATCACAGATGCACAAAGTAACTAGCTCAGCCCCAGATATTGATCGAGTCCTCGAAGACGCTTAGAAAACCCCATACACTCAACGGATACCTGGAGCAAACATGACTTACATCGGTAAAGTAAAAATACCGACCTACGATGGAACTACCCCCGGTACAACCGATCTTATCGGCCACATGATTACCTTCACAATAGCCATCGATCGAGCTCGTATACCAGATGAAGAAAGAGACGTAGTCCTCTGTCAGTTGTTCGTCGGAAAATTAAGTGGAGCCGAGCTTCAATGGTTTGCTAAGCTAAAGCCATGCACTATCGATTCTTTCAGTGACCTATCTCAAACATTCATGAAATAGTACTCTATACTCATACCAAATGGAGAATCAAGTGCCGACCTTTGGAACGTGAAACGAAAGAGATGTGAAAGCTTGCGATCCTTTATCGACCATTTTAAGGCTGTTGCATCCCGTGTCAGGATGGACGATGACACCTCAATCGAAGCTTTGCATAAAGGACTTTGGTACAACGGTCATTTTCGCGAAACACTAAGTTCAAGTAAACTGATCTCCTTGGAAGATGCATTACACCGAGTTACCGTTTACATCAACATCGAGGAAGAGCACGATTCGTTACATAAGCAGCATACTCCCCGTACTCCGCCCATCTCGTCCAAAGATAAAACAAAGAGACCGTTTATCGCGAACCTCGTCAGCATCATGACAGCTACAGAGATACCAAGGGAAAGAAGAGCGATGCCACATATCACATTAGCAGCGACCAAAGATCCTTACCATGGAAAAAGTATGTCCGACTTGAAGGATATGTTCGACCAGAAGAAAACTCTAGTTGTCAATCCGGAACAGATAATTACAGAAGACCTGATAACGAAGACTCTAGTCGATCTGGAGACCGTCGACGCAGTAGTTCATACAATTCCTACTGTGATTTTCACAACATGTCAAGATACTCAACGTCTAACTGTCACCAACTTCAGGACGAGCTATATAAAAAATATAGCCGCGGGGAAGTAGCCAATGTGGCACCTAGATCGTACGAAGGACGCAGACATGACTACCAACAAAATCGACAGAGGGATTCACCAGAAAGAAATGACCAGCATCAGCAAGATAAACATCAGCAAGAACAACCCGCAGATCAAGATAATCGTCGCGATGATCGCAAGGAAGAAGAGCCTAAATGTGACAGAGACGAGCAGCAGCATGACGATGACAACAAAACCCAAAAAAGAAGGGAGATCAATGTTATCCTAGGTGGTCTGACCTCTTGCAACGACTCCGTTAGGTCAATAAAAGACCTTCAACGAAAGGCTGCATCTGCGGCCAAATGGATCAAGCCCGCCCGAGTAAACATGAGTGAAGGAACCTAGCTTCCAATAATATTCTCTAATGCAGACATCAAAGGGTTACATATACCACAAAACGACCCGCTCGTTATTACACTTGCTATTGGAGATTGCGACGTAACAAAGGTACTTATCGATACAGGGAGTTTGGTCAATCTCATCTTCTCAGAAACGCTGAAGAAAATGGACATAAACCTACAACTAATCAAACCTTACAAGCGGAGGCTGACCGGGTTTGATAGCAGGCCAGTCATGACAATCGGGATGATCAAACTACCAGTTCAAGCAGGAAACGTTACCAAAATGGTAAGATTCATGGTAATGGACGAGCAAGGCGTATACAACGTCGTTATGGGGACACCGTGGTTCCACGAGATGAGAGCAATAACATCAAGCTATCACCAGTGCATACGTGTTCCTTCGGGATGAGAAATATTCACCATACGAAGAAATCAAGCAGTGGCCCGAATATGCTTCATCAAGGAGTTGAAACTCAATAGCCCACATATCACGGTGCATACAATAACCAAGGAGAAGACCACTGATGACATGACCAAACCAAAACCCAAAAATTTCAACAAAGAGTTAGTCGAGATGGTTCAGCTCGACCCATCCAACCCAGATCGCCAGGTCGGAATAGGCTCACAACTCGACCTAGTTATCCGATGCGCACTGGAACATTTTCTCAAAGATAACATATCGACCTTTACCTGGACCATTGAAGACATGATCGGCATCGACCCAAACATCACAAGCCACAAACTCAACGTTGATCCAACATATAAACCAATAAGACAAAGGAGAAGGAAGCTCAGCGTAGAGAGAGCCAAAGCAGTCAATGACGAGGTTGACAAGTTACTTAAGGCAGCGTTGATATGCGAAGTAAAATATCCTGAGTTGCTGGCAAACCCGGTAGTTGTCAAAAATAAGAACGGGAAATGGAGAGTATGCGTCGACTTCACAAACATCAACAAGGCCTTTCCAAAGGATTGTTTTCCTCTACTTCACATAGATCGACTAGTCGAAGCAACATCAGGGAACGAATTGCTATCATTTATGGACACCTTTTCAGGCTATAATCAAATCCGGATGCACCTGGACGATCGGGAGAAGACATCATTCATCACAGATCGAGGAACATACTGTTACAAGGTAATACCTTTCGGACTGAAAAACGCAGGCGCCACATACCAAAGATTAGTCAAGAAAATGTTCGCAAATCAGTTCGGCAAGTCTATGGAAGTGTATATCGGCGACATGCTAGTGAAATCCGGCCGAGCTGAAGACCATATCGATCACCTGCGAACATGCTTCGGGATCCTCAACCAGTATGGAATGAAGTTAAACCCGGCAAAGTGTACTTTTAAAGTAACCTCGGGAGAATTCCTCGGTTACATTGTCACCAAACACGGCATTGAGGAAAATCCTAAGCAGATCGCCGCTGTACTAGAACTCCCTTCTCCGCGCAACAAAAGAGAAGTCCAACGATTATCCAAAAGAATCGTCACGCTAAATCGATTCATTGCAAGGTCAACCGATAGATGCCTTCCTTTCTAAAACTTTTGAGGAATAACAAAAATTTTGAGTGGAACGAAAAGTGCGAGAGGGCGTTCCAAGAACTCAAAGCATACCTGGCCACCCCTTCGGTCCTCGCTAAACCTGACGATGGTGAAACTCTATATCTCTACATTGCAACTTCCGACGTAGCACTCAGTGGGGTACTTATCAAAGATGAGTGCGGCGAACAACGACCAATCTTCTATGTCAGCAAAACGTTGGAGGCCGCAGAAGCAAGGTATCCACCATAAAAAAAAATCGCATTCTCCATAGTTACTTCAGCTCGGAAGCTCAGACCTTACTTCCAGAGTCATCCGATCATCGTACTCTCAGATTCCAACATCAGAACAATTCTCCATTCTCCAAGTCAGTCAGATCGACTAACCAAGTGGGCAATTGAACTTAGCGAGTATGACATCACCTATTTACCGCGGAAGGCTCCCAAGTCTCAGGTACTAGCTGATTTCTTGATTGAGTTGCCTCAAGAAGTCACCACTGCAGACAAAGTCGAGCAGACGTGGAATTTGCACGTTGACGGAGCTGCATCGCAACAAGGTTCCGAAGTAGGTATTCGACTCAGGTGGCCCACGGGGGAAACGCTAGAACAGGATTTTCGTCTCAGCTTTAAGCCGACCAATAACGTCGCAGAGTACGAAGCCTTGATAGCTGGTCTCCGCTTAGCTAAAGCAGTCAGAATAAAACACCTAAAAGCTCATTGCGATTTGCAGTTAGTAGCAAGTCAGTTCAGCGGGGAATACGAAGCAAAAGATGAACGAATGGGCAAATATCTCAAGTTAGTCCAGGAACTTACAAAGGATTTCACAACATTTGAACTCATAAAAATCTCACGAACAGAAAATAAGTTGGCAGACGCACTAGCAGCCCTCGCAATCACAGCAAACCCTGGTCATACCAAACTGATTCCAATCGACGCAATCACTAAACCAATCATCGACGTATTGCATGAAATCTGTGCCATAAACGAGGAAGACGACCAGGCAGAACACACCGAAAAACCATTTGTGGACGAATGTCGACTTCCCATCAAAAGCTACATCACTAACGGTACTATGCCTGAAGATAAGTGGGAAGCTCGACCACTCAAAGCCCGAGCAGCTCGTTACACAGTAGTATGCGATGCTCTTTATAGGTGGAGTTCCTCCGGTTTTTTGTTAGTGTGCTTTCATGGCATAGAGATCTACAGAATAATGGCCGAAACACACGAAGGCGCAGGAGGCAATCATTCTGGCGGGCGAGCTTGAAACAACTGCACCCATTTTTTTTCTAATATTAAAATCCCCATAAATAATAATATCAATTCACAATTCATAGAAAATTCCAATAAAATAATTAAACTCAACAAAAAAAATTTAATAATTTAATTCACAGTTCAAAAATTAAATCAGAATAAACCATAAATTCACCAATTTAATGCACTAGACTTTCAAACCAAAATCATAAAACTAATACATAAAATAACCAACAAACCGACAAGGCTAGATCATCCCCTCTTCCTTGCCTTGATCCCACGGTCATACTTTTTTATTTTCTTGCATCAATAAAAAAAAGAAGATGCATAAGTATTTCGATAAATACTTAGTGAGACAATCCTTCCATCTACAGGATATACACACAAACAATTAAAATATGTAATATAATTTAACACAAAAATACCGAATAAATCAACCATCTCATGAAACACTCGATCTAGACACACCAGAGATCGTAAACGGCCTATAATCATGGAACACATCAAATATCAAATTATTCAGCTAAACCTATGGTGCTGCACTCACATGTTCACGCACGGAAAATTTCTCGATGAAAAACTGCAATTTTCAGAAACCTCGCGGGATGACTAAAACCTAAAATTCTCAAACGCAACCTAGGAAAAATAATCAAAATAAGAAAGTCAACTAACTATAAAAATTAACATCACTAAACGACAAACAAAAACCACACCCACGACAACTCAAACTCCCCTTCTTCTTCTTCTTCTTCTTCTTCTTCTTCTTCTTCTTCTTCTTCTTCTTCTTCTTCTTCTTCTGCTTCCCTTCTTCTTCTTCTTCTTCTTCTTCTTCTTCTTCTTCTTCTTCTTCTTCTTCTTCTTCTTCTTCTGCTTTCTTCTTCTTCTTCTTCTTCTTCTTCTTCTTCTTCTTCTTCTTCTTCTTCTTCTTCTTCTTCTTCACCTCCGAGCCGCCGCCTTCGCGTCACGCTCGCTCCCCTCTCGCGATCTCCTCGTCGTCACCACCATCATTCCTTTGCTCAACGACTACGACGACAACACGATTAAGGTAGGGACAAGAGCTTACCGTGATGAAGGAACACTTGCTTCTCCCGCACTGCACGACCACCCGCCGAGCACCACCACTCGCGATCTTCCTCTCTCACTCTTTCTCTCCTTGCTGCGGCTTAACCTCTCGCTAGCGCCTCCTCTGCCCAATTGCTCACGATCACTTCTCCTTCTTTGTTGGCTCATGCGAAGATGTGAAGACAAGAGGAGATCGCATCGTGGAGATAAAGAGAAGAAGTTTAAGGTTTTAACCCAACTTCCAAGAATTTGCAATTTAGCCCTCTAATTCTCTGAACTCTATAAATCAACCCCGCAACTGCTTAATCGATCACTTTAGTCCAATGAAAATTTCTGATCCAATAAAAAAAACCCTTAAACTTTCTGATTCTCTTTAAACACCGTAACCCCTATTTGGTTCAAATAAGTCTGAAAACCTTTTATTTAAACTTAAATAACCGGAGACTAAAATAAACTTCCCGTTTCTTGGAACACGGGTGTTACAGAGCTCTAGCTCTGAAAATCCAAAAGCATGGATATTTTTGGCCGAGCATGATAACCGACTGCGAGAAGTTTGCAACCAAGTGCGAGAAGTGTCAGCGGCACGCAAACATCATCAATTCTCCCACCGAGCTGTTAACCACCGGAGCGGCACCTTATCCTTTTCTGCGATGGGCTATGGAAATCATGGGACCCCTGCCACCTTCTCATGGTAAAAAATTCATCCTCATTTTCACTGATTACTTCACTAAATGGGTGGAAGCAAAAGCATACTCGTCGATTCAAGACAATGACGTCAAAAAATTTCTCTGGAAGAACATCATTTGCCGTCATGGAATTCCTTACGAGATCATCACAGATAATGGTACAAACCTAACTTCCCCTTAGATAGAAGGATTTTGCAACAAGTTGAAAATCCGACTTTGCAAGTCAACTCCCCGTTATCCCCAAGGGAATGGACAAGCGGAAGCCACAAACAAAGCAATCTTAGACGGTCTAAAGAAATAACTAGACAGGAAGAAGGGACTTTGGGCGGACGAACTAAACGGAGTACTTTGGTCACATCGGACTACGCCAAGACGAGCTTCTAACCGATCACCATTTTCACTATCCCACATAGTCGAGGCTTTTGTTCCACCCGAAGCAAACGTGTACACTTTACGCCGATCAGAATTACCAATGAACACCAAACTCAACGACGAAATGTTGTTAGAAAGTCTCAACGAAGTGGAAGAACTACGCGATCAAGCATTACTTCGAATGAAAAACTACCAACAATCAGCGGCAAAGTACTACAACAAGAAGGTACGCAACAGGTTTTTCAAAGAAGGCGACCTAGTCCTCAGTAAGGTTTTCAAAAATACGAAGGATTGCAACAATAAGATGGGAGCAAAGTGGGAAGGTCCTTACCTGATATCTAGGGTCGTCAAACCAGGAGTTTATGAACTCATGACAATGTCCTCCGAACCAGTTTTGCACTCGTGGAACTCCATCAACCTCAAGCGCTACTACTACTAGGTCGCCTCTGTCACAACATCAGGAAATGAACTACGTTTGACTTGATCCCGCCATAACGGGTACGTAGGCAGCCCGACCTCGGGTCCAGTTTCTTAAGAAAAAAAGAAAAAGCCTTTGTTAGAACTACGTTTTGGCTTGATCCCTCTAGCGAGTATGTAGGCAATCTCTTTGAGATGCATCTGTTGTACTTATTAAAATTCATTCTTTTCCACAGTTCGAATAAACTGCATACCCAAATGCGTTTGCTATTTCTATGTAAACCAAGTTTAAACTTGTCTTTTGCTTCATCCGAGCTGTCTTGTCTTTGATATAAACCGGGCTCAGACTTGTCTTCCATATAAACCAAGTACAGTTTTGTTTCTATGTAAACCGAGCTTAGTCTCATATTTTAAACCGAGCTCAGTCTCGTCCTATATGTAAGCCGAGCTCCAAAAGTTAGGATGCTTGATACGAGGCTCGGTTTTGGACTGAAGGTGGAGTTGATTTTGATACACCTCCGACGGACTCATTGGAGCAAGTACGATCTTCCTTCCTTTATACTCAAAGGAATAATGATTTGCAAAACCGTCATGTTGTACCCTCCTATCAAATTGCCATGGCCTTCCAAGGAGTATATGACTTGCTTCTATCAGTAATACATCACACAAAACCTCATCTTCATACTTTCCCACACTAAGCGGAACCACCACTTGTTTCGTTACCTTGAGTGTTTCCTTCTCACTTAGCTTATGTATCTCGTAAGGTTCAGGGTGATCTCTGACTTCTAATTCTAGCTTCTGTACCAGAATTTCACTTGCCAAATTTGCACAACTACCTCCATCGATGACAAGACTACACACTTTTTTCTTCACTTGGCATTGCGTGTAGAACAAGTTTCCTCTTTGATCCCCGGTGACGGACTGAATGCTCAATGCCCTTCTAGATAGGAGTTTTTCTCTCCTAGGCCGCCTCTTATCCTCACAAAAGTTTGCCAGTACCTGTTCTGAAACAAGCGTTTCGTCTTCTCCATGCTTCATTTGATCGATTCTCGCGGTAAGTGCTTCAACAATTTGTTTGTCGAGTTTGTGAAGGGTTTCTTTGACTTGATCGGCCATCTCTGTCTGCAAAAACAAACAACACTTACCCAGTAAAACATTTCTAAGAAGAAAAATCGCAATCTAAAACACTAAACACGAAAATGACCCCTTATATTACGAAGAATCCTAATCGCGACAGTCTAAAGAAATCAATCTCGAAAAATTATCAAAACTATTCCTAAATTCCAGATTTAATTTTAATACTAGACTTGTCCTAGGTTCACATGCAAGTGATTTCGCAATTTTACGACAAGCCAATATTTTACAAAAATTGAAACAAGTTTGAATAGAAATGACTTAACTTCTCGATGTGCTTTGATACCACTTGATGCGATTCTCTTAATGAATCACAACCCAAAATATTCACCGAGAGGTTAAGGGGATCATATATTGGTTCTAGACCCGATTAACGAGCACCTAGAGGTTTAATGGATCAAATGTCGCCACAAGAGGATGCGGAAAGTCCACTTGATGAGACTAAGAGCTTCGGATTCAAATCATACGAAAACGAGAGGCAATGATCTATATTTTTAGAAAATATTTTTGATTAAAAAGATAGATAAGAAACATAAAAACTGATCGGATGAGTTATATGGAGAAAGAAGGCGAAGAGAGGAAGGAGAAAGCCCCGAGTTACGAGACATGCCTCGTAAACTCGCGCAAGACTTCACTAAAAACTAAACAACAAAATTTAAATTCAAATCAGATAGAAAATAGATGGGCCAGTAAATGTTTGAAGAAGCTCGGGCCTTGGAGTTGTGTAACACCCGTGTTCCAGGAAACGCGAAGTTTATTTTAGTCTTCGGTTATTTGAGTTTAAATATCGGGTTTCAGACTTATTGATCCAAATAGGGCTTGTGGTGTTTAAAAGAAAATCAGAAAGTTTAGGGGTTGTTTTGATTGGATCAAGAATTTTTCGTTGGGTTTAATTGATCGATTAAGCAGTTTTAGGGCCAATTTATAAAATTCAGAGAATTGGAGGGCTTAATCGCAATTTCTCAGAAGTTGGGGTGAAACCCTAAACATCTTCTCCTTAACTCCACGCTTCGTTTCATCCCTTACTCCTTGATATCCTCATCACGAGCCATCGAAGTAGAGGAGTTTCAGCTTGATCTTTGAACAAAGGGTGGCGAAAGGGAGAGGAGGAGTTCGCGGCAAGGAAAGAGAGAGAGAGAGAGAGAGAGAGAGAGAGGGAGATCGCGCGTGGTGGTGCTCAGCGGTGTGGCTGTGCCATGCGGGTGAAGCAAGAGCATCTTCATCTCGGTAAGCTTTTGTCTCATCCTGATCGTATTTTCATTGGTGAGCAAAGAATGATGGTGGCGATGGCGAGGAGATACGAGGCGGTGGCTTGCCGGCGAACGTGACGCGGAAGAAGAAGAAGAAGAAGAAGAAGAAGAAGAAGAAGAAGAAGAAGAAGAAGAAGATCGTGTGGTTGTTGTTGTTTTAGTCACTTTTTTTGTATTTTGTTATTTTCTTAGGTCGCGTTCGGGGATTATAGGGTTTATTTATCCCGCGAGGTTTTAGGAAATTGCAGTTTTTCGTCGGGAAATTTTCCGTGCATGATCAACGTGAGTGCAAGACCATAGGCTTAGCTGACTAATTTTGATATTTGATGTGTTTTCATGATTATAGGCTATTTACGATCTCTTGTGAGTCTAGATCGAGTGTTTCATGAGATGGTTGATTTATTCGGTATTTTCATGTTAACTTATATTAAATATCTTAATTGTTTGTGTGTATAGCCTGTAGATGGGAGGATTGCCTCACTAAGTATTTATCGAAATACTTATGCATCTCTTTTTATTGATGCAGGAAAAGAAAAAGTGTGACCGTGGGATCAAGGCAAGGAAGAGGGGATGATCTAGACTTTTCGGTTTGTTGGTAATTTTATTTAGTAGTTTTAGGGTTTTTGGTTTAAAAGTCTAGAGGTTAAATTGGTGAATTATGGTTTATTCTAATTTAATTTTTGAACCGCGATTTAATTTGTTGAATTGATTTGGTTGAGTTTAATTATTTTATTGGATTTTTCTATGAGTTGTTAATTTATTTTGAATTATTATTTATGGGAATTTTAATATTTATAAAATAAAAATAAAATAAAAACGAGTGCGGTTGTTTCAATTTGGTATCAGAGCGATTACGGTTCTAAGACGGTTTAGGAAAAAATTAATTTGGAGTTAAATTAATTTTTTTCGGTTTTGCATGTTGCATGAGTAAACCGTTGTTTGGAAAATTAATTATGTAAGTTAGTCATTTTATTTGAGCATGATGTTCTAGATCATCCTCTTCCAGCCTTCAATGAGATTACACGGTAAGTTGTGTTTGCTTTGGGTTAGTTGTTTAGTGGCTTACCTGTTTGTGTGTAAGTGTAGATGGCTAACCGAGGTGGAGTTTGTGGTCGTGGTATTCGAGGAGGTC
>VBRH01001249.1:0-20661 GCA_014578085.1 Cardamine resedifolia | reverse complement strand
ATATATATATATATATATATATTGAGGCATCAATTTGTTGATACTCTTATTCGTCTTGATGATATAGATGGTGTCCCAGAGCCCACACCGACCTACAACTCAAGCATATTAGAGGATATGTTTCTGGAGGAAAATTCTGAGCTTCTCAAGAAAACCTTCTCTGAGTGGAAGGAGTTGGGTGATGCTGTGATTTTAATGAAGGTATGGATAGATAACAGGTATTGTTACCCTGTGTATATTGCGGTCCTTAAACGCCTATGGTTGTGTGCAGATATGGGCTAGACAAAGAAGCTCGATTTACGTTCATGATTGCTTGAATGGATTTCTTATCTCTGTGATACTATCATTCCTTGCAACCCATGGAAAAATTACCAAGGCATTAAATGCATTGGATATATTCAGAGTGACACTGGATTTCATAGGTATGCTAGTACTGTTTTAGTCTATTTGCTGCATTTGTAAGTATTTGATTCTGCAATTTGGATAACCAAAATTTGTTAATCCTGTCTGGCAGCCACTTCTAAATTATGGGAGAGGGGTTTATATTTCCCGCCACAGAGTGAAAACCGTGTCTCTAAGGAGGTGTGTTGTCTGCTTGCCCTGTCTGTTTACTTTTTATGTTTGTGTATCAGTATGCACTGGTGCTACTGAATTCATTTTCTGTTGAAACACTCAGAGAGAAAATCCTCTGGTCTATAGTGTCATTGTGGTGTACAGCATGAGACTATAAGGCATCTTCTGATGATACGAAGACTACAGATGGAAGTTTTGGTATCGTTGGATAAAACATATCTAGGCACTAGTTTTGTTCGTGTATGACAGTCAAGATTTCTTATGAAACCTGACTTTCTTGATAAATAGTGTTGCAAGTATTTTCTGATGAGATATTGTCATGTGCTCATATAGGTGTCTTGTTCTCTGCATATTGTGATTTACTGATTATCAACATTTACAATTCAGGAGAAGATGCAGTTCAGAGAGTTGTTCCCTGTTGTTATATCTGATTCATCTACACCTGTGAATTTGGCTTTTCGGATGACCAGTGGTGGATTTCAAGAGGTACCTTAAGCTGGCTCTTGACACAGTTTATTTGCTTTTCTGATATTCCATCCATGGTTGTGGTTATGTTTGGGACACGTTCATGGAATTTTTTGTTGGTCAACACAGCTCAAAGATGAGGCTTCTTTGATGCTTAAATGTATGGAGAAACTCAGAGATGGAGGATTCGAGGAGATTTTTATGACCAAGATTGACTATTCTGTTAAGTATGACCATTGCATAAGGTAAGCTTCACTTCTTATTTCTTCTGATTGATATTTATTGTATTGATAAGGATGGAAGTGGCTGGTTATGTTCTTTCTTTAGTCAAAGTGTTTTGTGTGTGGAAGTATGAGACTAAAAATTCTAGATATGAATTTTTTTTGACATGTTCATACTCACCTCCATGGTTACAAGCTCAAAATAGGTGGATATTAGAATTATTTAATTGTCTTTACACTAGTTCATTATTCAATCGACTTAATTTACTAGTTTTAGTATTTTTTTCTGAGCTAGTTTGTTCCCGTTCCGGCTAGCTATCCTAACATATACATTCTCTTAGGTTACACCTAAAAGGGAAAACAGCAGTGTCTATGTCAGGATTCTGTTCGGACAAGGAGTGTTGGAGAATCTATGAGCAGAAAGTGCATAGCCTGCTGAAACAAGGACTGGGTGACAGAGCAAAATCTATCCGCGTTGTTTGGAGAAATACCAATCAAGATTGGCATGTAGAGAGTGTAGGTTGCTTTCCTAATATTTTTTATAGTTTTCCGGCTAAGTGGGCTCTTTTCTGATACTTTTAACTGTCCTGGAACCAGGGTTTGTCAGTTCTTGATAGAGAACCCCTTTTCATTGGCATATCTGTCAGCTCTATTGAAAAGGCTTTTAGAACAGTCGATATTGGGCCAGATGCTGAAAACAAGATAGAGGTATATCCAAAATTTCTGAATCGTTGCTGTTTCATTGGGTCGTACTAAGTAGTATACATTTGTCTAGGCATTTAGGTTCCGGAAGTTTTGGGGTGGGAAGTCGGATCTAAGGAGGTTTAAAGATGGAAGAATAGCGGAAAGCACAGGTGTGTTATCAGTACATGCTTTTGGCAGAGTTTAACAATGAAGTTTTTGAGTTAATCCAAGCTGAATATTGCCTCGTTCATTTTCTTAGTCTGGGAGACTCAGCAGTGGGCAAGGCATCTTATCATGAAACAAATTGTTGACTATATCCTTAAGCGGCATCTTGCGCTCTCATCCGATGACATTGTACAATTAGTCGATCAACTTGACTTTTCTCTGATCCATGGGGATAAAGGTATTGCTAAACTCATATTCAAAAATATTCCCTTTTTTCTCGATGCATAGTCTCAAATCTCATTCTGCAACATTGCTGTTATGTCTCAGACCCAATATCTTTATCTGGAAATTTGCTTCAAGCCTATGAAGTATTCTCGAAGTGCTTGCGTGGGATTGAAGGCATACCTCTTAAAGTCTCTAGCGTTCAGCCTTTAGATTCAGGTTTGTTTTCCTGTAGTTTCCTTTTGCAATGAGCTTTGAGAAACTACAAGAGTGTATTGGTACTGATGTTTGCAGTATTTGTGGTTTTCCATATATAATTTTCCTCCTGACTTGTCAGCTCTCAGGTTCACATCTGTGTTCCCTCCCGAACCTCACCCAGTGGCTTGCGAAAAAATTGATGTGCGAAGACTGCATAAACTTATACCCTCCTGCATTCCAGCAATGGAGGTCATGATTCAGGTCTGATCAATACACCGATAGTTAATGGCATAGATACTTTGTCTTAACTAGTTATCTAATCACGCTCCGTTGTTTCCTTCTTCTGCTATCTCAGCTAGAAGGTTCTGGTAACTGGCCCATGGATGATTTGGCTATTGAGAAAACGAAATCTGCTTTCCTCCTTAAAATTGCCGAGAGGTTGGTGACATTTCATACTATTAAGTCTCAGTGTTCTTATCTGAATACTTACAAACGAATATAATTTCAGTCTTCAGAACGTCGAGGGAATACCATGCACAGCTACGGAGGATAATGTTGATGTTTTCATGGGTGGTTACGCATTTCGACTGAGAATACTGCATGAAAGAGGCCTGAGTTTGGTGAAGAGAGAAAGTGAGATTCTTCTCTTACACACACAGAATATCCTCTATTTCTGAATATAACTCCTATGTGATGCTGACTTCCTAAACTTCTACCGAGTTGCAGTTGGAGCTGACCCAGTGAAGCAGGTTTCCTCTACCGATAAAATGCTTTTTATGCGCAGTCAACATGCAAGTATGATCAATGGTTTGCAAGGTCAATTTCCTACATACGCACCAGTTGCCAGGTAAAAGGCGATAAACTTCATATATTTACTTTTGTTTGCTTTGAAGTTTTATAACCCAGACCTTGTCTCCTACCTTAAGGCTTGCAAAAAGATGGGTTTCTGCTCATCTCTTTTCTGGTTGCTTGGCGGAAGAGGCCATTGAACTTTTGGTTGCACATGTCTTCCTCGCACCTCTCCCACTTGGTGTTCCTCACTCCCGAATCAATGGATTCTTAAGGTTTGTTTCTGCTACTATACTTTTGATATTAGGCAAAATAACCAAGCAATGGTGTTGCCAACTATGAAAACATCACCATCTTTTACCGCTGGACTGTGTAACAGGTTCTTGCGATTACTAGCGGACTATGATTGGATGTTCTACCCGTTGATTGTTGACATAAACAATGATTTTGGCAGAAATGACGAGAAAGAGATTAATGTGAGTCCCAAGTTGAATAGTGGGTTTAGTGTTGAGCTGGGTTTGTTAGAAACACCAAATGTGATTGTAAATGCTTTCTGGTTTTTTTCTAGGATAACTTCATGTCAAGTAGAAAGGGCTATGAAGAGAACAGACAAAACATAAGTTCAGCTATGTTCTTGGCTGCTCCTTACGACAAGGCATCAGAGGCATGGACAACAACTTCACCAAATCTATCGGTTAGTAATTAGAATACGCTTCTAAAAAGCATGTCTACCACCGCTCTGTTTTTTTTCTTCAAGTGTTAAGTTTCAAGGGATAATCGTCCAGGTCTTATTGTGAAACAAAAAAGCCGCCCCTCTATTTTTATACCAAATATCTAATTTTGATACCAATAAATAAAGTGATTAATCCGTATCATCTTGACTTGGTTCTGATTTCTCTATTTTTAAAGGAACAAAAAAGGTTAGCTGCTTATGCTCGAAGCAGTGCAAACGTGTTAAGTAAGCTGGTATTGCAAGAGCATAATGATTCTGTTCGATGGGAGGTGAGTGTGATGCATTGAAAACATATTGCATTGATCTGGTACTGCGGGAACATAATATCGATTAATGTTATGTACATATATGTTGCAGGGCCTTTTCAGGACACCCTTGCACAACTATGATGCAGTTATTCTTCTCCATAGAGATAAATTACCTTACCCACGTCGTCTTCTATTTCCGTCTGAACTTAACCAAGGTCCTACACATGGCTCTCTCTGTGTCTCTTTCTTACGTTTCTATAGTTAAATCCATCAATTAATCTTCTCTCTGGATTATTGAACAGGGAAGCATGTAGCACGTGGAAAAGCGAGTAGATTGTTTAACCCGTTTTTGTTACCTGGAGATTTGAAGAGAAGCCATGAAGAGCTTAAGAAGAAGCTAATGGTGGACTTTGAGCCGACCAAGTACTTCCTGAGTGGGTTGCAGGCAAGTGTACCATAATAAAAACACAACATTTCATATTTATTCAATTTCTTGTCAAAGAAAAGGAATCTTTCTTGCGATTCTTATATTGTGAGGTTGTTTGCAGGAAGAGTTTGGGACGTTGAAGCCATGGTATGATCATGTAGGAGGCGACGCAATTGGTATAACTTGGAACAAACACAATTCAAAGGTAAAAAAATCATAAAAAAGTCTTCTGGTGTCTTACTTCAAACAAAAGAGAAAGGAAATAATCGAAACAAATGTAATGTTTGATTACAGAAACGAGAACGAGATGAAGACGAAGAAGAAAGTAATCCAATGGAGATTTTAAAGGCGGTAGGCGAAATGGGTAAAGGATTGGTGAGGGATATCTATTTGCTCAAGCCTCCACGCTTGGTCTAAAAGCTTTCTTTCTTTTCATTTTGAGTAAAAGGTGAAGTGCTAAACAAAGAGTTTCAACTTCTTCTGGCGAGAAAGAAGAAAAATGTAAACCTTACCATCTTTGGGGAAATGAAAATTAAATTTTGTTTTGTTTCGACTTGTCTTGAATTAAGTACAATTTTTTAAAAAATATGTTTCTCAATTTTGTTTAGTCATGAAACTCAAGCTTTCTAAAGAAACAACTATGTATACATCACTAGTTTTGCTTCGTCCATTGTTTATATATAGCATGATCATGACCACAATTATGGTTAATAATGTTACATGACCACAATTATGGTTAATAATGTTACAGTTAATTAATTGATTATGTTACAGTTAATTAATCATCGATTATGGTTGTAATTTTTTTGTAATCTTAACCATTTAATATACTGTTACGGTTAAATGCTATTCGATTATTAGATAGTTAAAACAAAAATTAATATTAATTGCATTTTTAATTTTTTTAAAAAATTTACGGTTATAATTAGTTATAATTAATTATATGTTTAATAATATACTAGTCCACTTTTTACTATGATCGATGCCCAGAATTTACGGATATACAAGATGGGTTTGATATTTTTCATCTTACACATCACTCATCAATCATCATCATCGATATAAAATAATATTCTCTCACTTTCTCTTTTTCTCTCCACTTTATTGAATTCCCAGAAAACAAAAAATAAAGGAAGAAGAAGAGAGAAACCATGTCTTCGCCGAGCAAGCGTAGAGAAATGGATTTGATGAAACTGTAAAAATTTGTTTCTTCCCTCTGTCTGTTTATACTTAATTTTTGAGCTCTGTTTTTTACTCTTTTGATTTGAGTTTTTGTTGGATTGATGTGAGTTTAGGATGATGAGTGACTACAAAGTGGAGATGATCAATGATGGCATGCAAGAGTTCTTTGTCGAATTCAACGGACCTAAAGACAGTAATAGTCTTTTTAGTATCACCAAATAATTTAAACTCAATTCTTGTTTGATTTATTGATCCTGTCGTGTTTTTTTTTTCTTTTTCTTAACCTGGTTTCACTAATAAAGATCGTACTGTATAATTTAGCTGATTCTTAATTTCACTATCCATTTGAACTTGTTATTGTTAACTTCGACTATAAATTCTGGTTTTTTCTTGTTCTTGCTGTTGCTGATGATGATTATAAGGTTTTGGTGCTTTTTTTATCTTCAATTTCAACTTGTTAGTATTAACTTTGTTTATGAATCATAAAGATTTGTTTTTTCTGCTACTGATGATGATTATATGGTTTCGCATCATTTATATTTTGGGAAAGTTTGAGACTTTATTTATTTGGTCTTTTTATCTGTTTCTTTGTGTTTGTGTTTGGACTATGGACAGGTATATATGAGGGAGGTGTTTGGAAGATAAGAGTGGAACTTCCTGATGCTTATCCTTACAAATCTCCATCTGTTGGTTTCATTACCAAAATATACCACCCTAATGTCGATGAAATGTAAGTTTAGGAATCAAGTTTCTCCAAATTCTTTGTGAGGTTTTAGCTTGAGAGATGTTTATTCATGCTTCTTTTTGTTTGTGGTGTTGCAGGTCGGGTTCTGTTTGTTTAGATGTTATTAACCAAACATGGAGTCCGATGTTCGGTATGATCATAACTAATGAACAATTATACAGGACACTTTTGTATTCTGTATTTTTTTGTTTGTTATGTTTATTGTGATTTGGATTTAGTTATTCAGACCTTGTGAATGTGTTCGAGACGTTTCTTCCTCAACTTCTTCTATATCCAAATCCATCTGATCCTTTGAATGGAGAAGCAGCTGCGTTGATGATGCGTGATCGTCCTGCGTATGAACAACGAGTTAAAGGTAAGAGTATTATACTTACATAAAGGTCTACAATATTCTCGTTTCTACTCATTCAGATAGTAAAAAACCTGCATTTTCTTATTTTCTGTCGCGGTTTTAGAGTATTGTGAGAAATATGCGAAGCCAGGGGCGGATACTGAGGAGATGTCTAGTGATGATGAAATGAGTGAAGATGAGTATGCCTCAGACGGTGATGATGATGATGATGATGATGATGTTGCAATCGTGGGTCAACCAGATCCTTAAATCGCATTGGTCGTGATAAATGGCTAAAATGGGGGATGGAAAAAGGCTGGTGACTTTGTATGTATGTATATGAATGAATGATCAATGAATGTTTTATAGGTTCTATCTTTAATTAAACTGTGAAATCTCTCTTTCTTTCTCTCATGTTGTTTACTTTGTGTCGCTTTAATGTAAATTCTTGAAGCTCCTTTAATCTTCATGTTATTGTGGACCTCTGTTGCTATATTGTGGTTAGATTGTTTGAGTTTGTAACTTCATATTCAATGTCAAAGTTTAGTTTGTTATTTTTGGTTTTACAGATTTTAATAATAAATAAAATACGTTTAGTAATATCTTAGACCTAAATGCCCTTATAGCTCAGTGGTAGAGCGTCAGTCTTGTAAACTGAAGGTCCGTAGTTCGATCCTGCGTGAGGGCACTTATTTACCATTTTCCTTTTTTTGTTTTTCTTTGGGCTTCTTTAGGCCCACATAGTAGATGGCCCAAAATAGTTTGCTAACTGTTTAACGTTTTCAAAGACAAACACCTTGCCGTTTTGAGTTTCTTAACACTTTTTTTGCTAACTTCACTTGTCTTCCTCTTCCTCCTTCTCTTGAAACCCTTTTCTAAAACCCTAAAACGACCCAACGAAACAGCTTGGTTCATAGCCTCTCTCTCTCTCTCTCTCAATCAGTCAAGACGAATCACGATGTTGCGCAGAAACGTTAGGTTAAGAAAAGAGTATCTCTACAGGAAAAACTTGGAAGGTGAAGAACGTAGGCTCTATGAGAAAAAGCGGAAGATAAGAGAAGCTCTGCAAGGTCTAGAGATTTTTTTTTTTTTTTTTCATATCTATTCAAACAATCTATAATTGGTTTCTCTCACAATTAATTGATTCGATGATTTTCTCACTGTTATGATTTGTGTTTATGTCTTTATCAGAGGGAAAGCCAATTCCTACTGAGCTCCGAAACGAGGAGGCTAAGCTTCGTCAGGAAATTGATCTTGAAGATCAAAATACCGCCGGTAATAATTTTAGAGCTAAACATTTCCGATTTCGTTGAATTAATTTATATATTGTATGCATATTCTATAGAAATTTCGATGTTTTGGTGAAATCACAGTAGTGTAAATTGTACTTGTTCTTGTTACATTGATACAGAATTAATAGCATATTGTGGAATTTATTTGAATATTAAGGGTAAATTGAAAGATATATTACTCTGTGATTCTTCACAGAATCAGTAAGCATTCTTCAGTATATTCTGTTCGAACCTTTGATTCGCATTTGACGTCTTGAGAAATTACTATACATTCTTTTGTTCGACCTCTCTGTCAATATTGGGATTATGAATGGTTTGTGGCGGAATAGCTAATGGTTATATATCTAATCATGTTGTGAATAGTTCCACGGAGTCATATTGATGATGAATATGCAAATGCAACGGAAAAAGATCCGAAGATATTGTTGACAACGTCTAGGAATCCAAGTGCTCCTCTCACGCGGTTCGTGAAGGTATAGTTAGTTTAATTTTCGGTTGATGAATAGATGCTAACATTATTTATCGTTTGGCTAGTTTTCTTCCGTGTTTATTTTAACTTTTTTGGCTAGTGATTTGTTTTTCTTCATTGGTTTATGACTTTTTCTTGTGTGGAATATATTGTAGGAATTGAAGTTTGTATTTCCCAACTCTCAGAGGATGAATCGTGGTGGTCAGGTATGTATGTTGTTCTGGCTTCTGCACTTTAATCCTTTTGGAAGTATCTAATCCTTTTCCTGTAATCCGGTTTCTTATTGATGCTGTTAAATTGAATGCTAAGGTATTAGCTAGCCCTGTTGCACCATTTTGGTTTCCTTTAGTGTAACTATCTCATGTGCATATTACTTGTATCAGATCATTGTTTAAACCATGCCTAACATCGGTCCTATCAATGAACTTCCTGTTAGTTCACGTTTCAAATTTTTGAAAGTGTAGCGGAGTTAGTACAATTTTGAGAAATCTAGATTTCAAATCAAAGCTTGACTAATATAAAACATCATTAAGCTGTAGTTGAAGTGAAATTATATACAACACAAAACCTATCTATGTTTGTAGAACATGAAAAGTGAAAACTATCTGGCATTGGTATCATAGTACCTAAAATTTCCAACTTTGTTATGTGCAGGTCATTTCTGAGATTATTGAAACCGCTCGTTCCCATGATTTTACTGATGTTATAATGGTCCATGAGCACCGTGGTGTGCCTGATGGTCTCATTGTCTCTCATCTCCCATTTGGACCAACTGCATACTTTGGATTGCTTAATGTGGTACGTAACTCTTTGAAGATCCGAATTTTATTTCCAAATCTTTCTTCTTTCCAGCTCCTAGTTTAGTCGTTTTACTTAATCCAAAGTCTCCTCTCTCTAGGTAACAAGACATGATATTCAAGACAAGAAAGCCATTGGAAACATGCCTGAGCAATATCCTCATCTCATTTTTAACAACTTTACAACTCAGGTATATTCGTATAACCGATTCACTTCATTCTTTACTGCAATTTGGTATTGAAAACCAACAAGCTTCACCGCTTCTCAGAAATTGATTGTTTTGTTTTTTTTTTCGCTTTAATGTAAAAGACTTTCCAATTGATTTCCTTTTTTTTTTTTTGCAGATGGGCAAAAGAATATCAAACATCTTAAAACATATCTTCCCAGTTCCAAAACAGGATGCAAGACGTATAGTTACTTTTGCTAATCAATCTGATTATATTTCATTCAGGTAGAGTTTTCTTTACAATGATAAAATTTTACGAAATTTTATTGGGATATCATTTGTAATTTTCCAAAGTCTAAGGTATAAGACTTATGTTGGTATTTGGTAATCCTATTCTGTTCCTCTCGGGGAAGGACATATAAACACCATGCAATAACACATTTGTAAATTGAACATATAGAGATTATACTTGTTTTATTTCGTCGATTATTTCTTGAAAATCTTGTGGCCATATATAGGAATCATATCTATGATAAAGGAGAAGGAGGTCCCAAATCTATTGAGCTTAAAGAAATCGGTCCTCGGTTTGAGTTGCGGCTCTACCAGGTTTGCACTCGATTTATTCTGTTTTGAGTCTTCTTAACCGAATTTCAACTGATTTTTTTCCAATTCAGAATGATTTATATTTGCTGTTTGGGTATTTCAAATTTGTGTCATTTGAATTATGTTCGGTATAAGAATCAAACCAATCGGGTTATAAACAAATTTATGTTTGGTTAATTTTTTGTTTGTAGGTGAAATTAGGAACTGTGGAGCAAAATGAAGCAGAGATCGAATGGGTTATTAGACCATACATGAACACTGCTAAAAAACGCCAGTTTATCGGTGAATGATGCTAAACTGCACCGCTTTGAACCAACCGTTATTTAATACAAACACTTTAAAAGTCTTCTCCTGTTTTTACCTTTCATTTTGTTGGAGAGCTGTTTTTTGATTAATCGATGACTGTAAAATTAGCCTCGATTTGTTGTAACCTCTTTTCATATAAACGTTTCGCTTCTTATCTTAAAATAGTAATATCTTCAAAAACAATTTTATTACTAGTTTTAGATGTTTTTTACTGGAGTTTTACACCAAGAAAAGAAATAGTGTTTTACTGGAGTTTTATCAATTAATATTCGGATGCCCAAACAAAAATATCTGAGCAGCATCGAAGTGCCAAAGTTGCGACAGCGATAGAAAAAATGGATAAAACAATAAATAAATTTACAAACTATAATATCATTCTGTTATTTTTTTTTTTCCGAATAAATATCTTCTTCGTTATATAAATATATATTATCAGTACCAGGTTTTCTCCTCATAGTTTCAGTTCTGCCTTTATCATCTGATCATCGGATCTCGGTAATTACGTCTCCGTCTTCCTCCGATCGATTTCTTCAGATTTGATCTCAGTCTCGTAATCCAGAAATCGAATTTTAATTTAGTTTCATCATTTCTTCCCTTATATAATTTTTGTATTTTTATATATCGAATTTTCTCGGCCATAATTTTTCATTTAAATTCTATCCTTTTACATATATCTTTTATTAAGGCCCCCATAGCCCTAAGTTAGTGAGTGAGTAGAGAGAGTTTTCTAGGGTTTATAGGTTGGAGAATCTCGCCTACATATTTATTCTTAATTTTAGCAATATTGTTGTTCTGGTTAGATTGAATTTAGGAATTCAGGAATTTTGGTGATTTTTTCTTTATAAATGGCTCGGTTGATAATTCCTTATCGAAGTTCGTCTCTGGCGAGAGTTAACCTTCTTGGTTTGCTCTCTCATGCTCCTGTGATTACTCTAAACGCTCTCTTTGTTTTGATTTTTTTTTAATTAATTAGTTTCATAGTAAATTCTAGTAATTAGAATCGATTCTGAACAAATGGAAATAGAAATGATGAATTGCATAAAAAAGTTGGAATTTTGATTTCATTATCTCATCACTCATTTTGTATGATTATATGAGGTTTACTTTTTATTTTGTATCATGGATATTTTGAAGTAAAAGCAGTTCGATTTCTGCCATTAATTTATATATGTAAATCGGTGTTTTATGTTATGCTTGATCTTTTGTTTAGTTTGTATTCGTTTCTGCTGAGTTTAATTTGTTTTAACTCTGTTTTGTAGGTACCTGTTAGAAGTGGTTGTCAACCATTTCGTAATTCGGCAAAGAGACTTACTCAATACAGACCGTTTCTCACTTCCCAGGTTTGTGTTTCTTTGTTTCTTCTATCAAGCTAGTGCCACACTATTTAAACATAGAATGATGTTTAAAGTGGTTCTTTGTCTCAGGCTACATTTTTCAGGAAGAATAGTTATCTATCTCATTCTGTTGATGTAAAATGCTCTATATCCTTCCTTTATGATAAATATAACCTAAAAGATTTTAATTAATGCTGGAATAAATTTAGATTATGTTTTATATTTCAGAGACATAAGCAAAACAGCAGGAGGCTGATTTGTTCTGTTGCCACGGAATCAGTTCCGGATAAAGCTGAAGAATCCAAAATGGATGCACCTAAAGAAATATTTCTTAAGGACTACACCAAGCCTGATTACTACTTTGAAACTGTATGCTAGCTGTCTTTAAACACTCCAAATTGAGTATATGAGTAGAATCACTATTGTTCTAATTCGAAGCTTGTTTTGGGTTGTTTAGGTGGATCTGAGCTTCTCTCTAGGTGAAGAGAAAACAATTGTTAGCTCTAAAATCAAGGTTTCCCCTCGGGTTAAAGGTACCACAGTCTTACTTTTTGTATAGCTTCATGATGGATTTCTGCAATTCTTTTTGTTCGCACATCACATTCTGAATAAGTATCCTGTTGACCAGGATCCTCCGCTGCGTTGGTCTTGGATGGACATGACTTGAAGCTACTTTCAGTCAAGGTTGAGGGGAAGCTTCTAAAGGTATCCATCTAATGCTTATTCTTCTGGAAAATCTTCTTATCTCTACGCTCACTCAATTATTCTTAATATTACGTATTATAGAATTTTCTCTTTAAGATAAAAAACTCAGTTGAAGAAAAATAACTAACTCAGTGTCCTCTATTAAATTTGTCTGTCTTTTCATATCTTGTTCACTTTAGGAAGGGGATTACCAACTGGACTCTCGTCATCTCACTCTTCCTTCACTTCCAGCTGAGGAGTCCTTTGTTTTGGAAATTAATACTGAGATATACCCCCACAAGAATACTTCACTTGAGGTGAAATTACTTTTATCCATTCCTTTGTTTTCTTGTTAAACTCTCAGTGATTTAAATGATCTCATCTAAAATTTTTAACTTTCTTCTTTTAGGGGCTTTACAAGTCTTCTGGGAATTTTTGCACACAGTGTGAAGCCGAGGGTTTCCGCAAAATTACTTTTTACCAGGTTTGATTGCAACTTGTTGATAAGATGACTGGTGTTGAGATCGTACAACTGATGTTCTTACATTTTGTTTTTATTATGCAATGATAGGACCGTCCTGATATTATGGCAAAGTACACATGTCGTGTGGAAGCTGACAAGACACTTTATCCTGTATTATTGTCCAATGGAAACCTCATTTCTCAAGGAGATACAGAGGTTAGCAAATTTGATGCCTTGTTTTGTTTGTTTTCGAAGTGTCTTCTCAGCTTAGCCTTTGCTGAAAGCAAAATTCTTCATTGAAATGTAGGGTGGTCGGCACTATGCCTTATGGGAGGATCCATTCAAGAAACCGTGCTATCTATTTGCTCTGGTGGCTGGACAGCTAGCGAGCAGAGATGATACATTTACCACACGATCTGGTAGGCAGGTGTCTCTGAAGATCTGGACTCCTGCAGAAGATCTACCAAAGACTGCTCATGCCATGTATTCCCTAAAGGCGGCCATGAAATGGGATGAGGATGTAAGTACCTGAATTTTTTTATTAATTTTAATTGTTAGGTTACTGAATCTGATTTTCTTGTTGTGTACCCTTTTTCACTAGGTGTTCGGTCTTGAGTATGACCTGGATCTCTTCAACATTGTCGCTGTTCCAGATTTTAACATGTATGAACAAATGGTGGATTCAGTCACAGTTGATAGTATTGATTCATGTACTCATATCTTCAATCCAAAACAGAGAGCTCATGGGTTCATGTTTTTTACTTTTCTTATTGTCGAGACCGGAAAAGTTGATTGATTTTTCTTGATTTTCAGGGGAGCCATGGAAAACAAGAGTTTGAATGTAAGGCTACATTTCTTTATAAGAAATAATGTACTTGTAGACATATTATATTTTGATGGTAATCCATGAGCTTCTACCTTGCAGATTTTTAATTCCAAGCTTGTCCTAGCATCTCCAGAAACTGCAACAGACGCGGATTACGCTGCAATTTTGGGAGTTATTGGTCATGAAGTATGTAATCATAACATATGTTGTTTATTAAAATAGTTTCTGGTGTTTAGATTAATGTTCAATAAACACATCTTTCATTGTGCTCTTTGTGCAGTACTTCCACAATTGGACAGGGAACAGGTCATCCTCATCACTCCTTCCCTTTGCTATAATTGATTAGTTCTTACTGACTGAATCTGCTATATTATAGATTCTTATCTGTACAGTAAATTTCATAAAATAACGTTGTTAGTATTTGGCCTGGTGTATGACTAAAAGTCTACTTGTAACAACAGGGTGACATGCCGTGACTGGTTCCAACTCAGTCTAAAGGAAGGACTTACCGTCTTCCGTGACCAGGTATGTTTTATCCTTATGGTATTCGAAGATGGTTATGGGAATTTTTCTTTATCTAATGATCAAAATGCGCAAATTCTATTCAGGAGTTTTCATCTGACATGGGAAGCCGTACTGTAAAGCGCATTGCTGATGTTTCAAAGCTTCGGATCTATCAATTCCCGCAGGTACTCTTATTTTTTATTCCTTTCAGGCCTTACCATGGGATTGTTTCATATTCTCAGGCAAATTATATGTCCTCTAATTTATCAGGATGCTGGTCCTATGGCGCATCCTGTTCGCCCCCATTCATACATCAAGGTAAGAAATTCTCTTATTTTCCCTTGAAATAGTTGATGTTCATGTGATTATAAGTGTTGATAAATATGGCTCTTTTTCTCTCTCTCGCAGATGGACAACTTCTACACAGGCAAGTTTCTGTTCACTATAAGGGATTCCTATAAAACATTTTATTATGTTCTCAGCATTGTGTTCCAATCTAACGTGCTTGTGCTTT
This sequence comes from Cardamine resedifolia, assembly GCA_014578085.1. NCBI lineage: Eukaryota > Viridiplantae > Streptophyta > Magnoliopsida > Brassicales > Brassicaceae > Cardamine > Cardamine resedifolia. The sequence goes on along the minus strand of VBRH01001249.1, from coordinate 5,719 downwards.
TGTAACTTGTTCGAACCTGCATTCGTCTCTGGCCATCACCTACTCTCTCAGTGACGGTAAGGACTTGAGAATTCTTTTTAATTCATATTTTCATTTCCTATCAATCCCTTACATATTGTCTCTAACAGAATGATTTTTTTCTGTTGTTTGTTTCAGGTTTATGAAAAGGTTTGGCTCTTTAACAATGGTGTTTCTGTTATATGCAGTAAACAAGAAACTTTCGTTGACTTTATAATGTTTTGCTAGGGAGCTGAGGTCGTCAGGATGTACAAAACTCTATTAGGAAGTCAGGGGTTCCGAAAGGTTGCTTTCCAGTGCTATTTTTTGTGTGTGGATCCAATGGTGATATGTTTTTTCTAACCTGTTCTAATCATCTCTATTGGTACATATGTTTCAGGGAATTGATCTCTATTTTCAAAGACATGATGAGCAAGCAGTGACATGTGAAGACTTCTTTGCTGCTATGCGTGATGCGAACAATGCTGATTTTGCTAATTTCTTGCAATGGTTAGTCAGATTTTTATTGTAGAACGTCGTGTGAAGATTCTTGATTTTCATACTTCTAAGGATATACCCTATACAATATTTTAGGTACTCCCAAGCTGGAACGCCAGTTGTCAAAGTGGCCTCCTCTTATGATGCTGAAGCTCGTACTTTCTCTTTGAAATTCAGGTTCTGTTCTTCTCATGTGTTATCTATTTTGCCAAATCCGATTGACTGTTTAACACCAAACCTAATGCAATACCTTTGAAATTGAACCTTTATGGATCTTACCTCCATTGAAATTTGTTGTTGACACATTGGCTTGCTTTGTAATTGATCACTTTCCCAGTCAGGAGATACCCCCGACTCCGGGCCAGCCAACAAAGGAACCTACATTTATTCCAGTGGTTGTTGGTCTTCTGGACTCAAGTGGGAAAGACATAACACTTTCCTCTGTTCATCATGATGGTACAGTGCAGACCATTTCAAGCAACACCACAATACTTCGAGTGACTAAGGTTAGTTGAGAATTCCTTCTTTTAACCAATATCTTTTGAAATGTATGTATTCTACATTACATCAGCCTCCACTCTTTTTAACTTCCAGTGTTTGCAATTTTTTGTACTTTTTGTCCTGATCTTCCTTATCCATCTTTCCTGACTTTATGTCTTGTTAATGTACAGAAAGAAGAAGAGTTTGTGTTTTCTGATATATCAGAGAGACCGGTTCCTTCGCTATTTAGGGGATTCAGTGCCCCCGTTCGTGTTGAAACTGATCTCTCTAATGATGACCTGTTCTTCCTCCTAGCACATGATTCAGATGAATTCAATAGGTATTTGCCTTTCTACAACATATTAGTTCTTCTCTATGCTCTTTCCGCATTTCAATAATCCATTTTTCTGTATTTTAGGTGGGAGGCTGGTCAAGTTCTGGCAAGGAAACTCATGCTGAATTTAGTTTCTGATTTCCAGCAAAATAAACCGTTGGTTCTAAACCCAAAATTTGTGCAAGGTCTCGGCAGTGTGCTTTCTGACTCAAGCTTGGACAAGGTATGGCTCTACATTCCCTTCCACGCAATCATCAAGGAAGTGTAGGATGTGACTTTGTAATCTGTTTTCTTTATCTATTGTATAGGAATTTATAGCCAAAGCAATAACACTGCCTGGGGAGGGAGAGATAATGGACATGATGACCGTGGCGGATCCTGATGCTGTCCATGCTGTTAGAAAGTTTGTTAGAAAGCAGCTTGCATCTGAACTCAAAGCCGAGCTTCTGAAGATAGTATGTCTTCTTCTTCTCTCTACATAATCAATCTTTTGGGATTAGGGACCAGAGTTGTACACACTGAAGTGAATACGTTCCTGTTTTTTTATTAAATCGTTTGCTGCTTATTCACTGAAACTTTCCAATTGTTTTTTTTGTGTGCAGGTCGAGAACAATAGGAGCACAGAGGCATATGTCTTTGACCACCCAAACATGGCAAGGCGTGCTCTGAAGAACACAGCTCTAGGTTTGTATTCTAGAGTCACACTTTATAAAATGGGGATACTCTTTTGCTTAAGTCACTAACTTCATTATGCTTTACTTTGTTGAAATATTCCAGCTTATCTTGCATCTCTTGAGGATCCAGCATATATGGAACTTGCATTGAGCGAATACAAGATGGCCACCAATTTGACAGACCAATTTGCTGCTTTGGCGGCTCTTGCTCAGAACCCGGGTAAAACCCGTGATGATGTTCTTGCCGACTTCTATAACAAGTGGCAGGGCGATTACTTGGTATGGATCTTAAATATCACAATTTACTTCCCTCTACCTTCAGGTTTAATATGCCATACTAAGATTTATCGGCTTCTGATCTCAGGTTGTTAATAAATGGTTCCTCCTTCAATCAACATCTGACATTCCTGGCAATGTAGAGAATGTCAAGAAGCTGTTGGATCACCCAGCTTTCGATCTGCGCAATCCAAACAAGGCAAGTGAATTCTCAAACTCTCTCATTCCGCAACTTTTTTCCTCAGTTTTATACTTACGATGAAACCAACAACGACCTGATCATTCAGGTTTACTCGCTAATTGGAGGGTTCTGCGGTTCCCCAGTGAATTTCCATGCCAAAGATGGATCAGGTTACAAATTCTTGGGCGACATTGTTGTCCAGTTAGACAAATTGAACCCTCAGGTTAAACTCCCGAATCAACTTGTGTATTTGTAACTATACTGACAACAAACAACCTTTAACGACTAACTCTTTTGTTGGTCTGAGTCTAGGTTGCTTCTCGTATGGTGTCTGCCTTTTCGAGGTGGAAGCGTTACGATGAAACACGTCAAGCTCTAGCCAAGGTAAATTGTCTAGGCGATAAAAGCAAACCAGTCCTGAATTTTCCCTTTTAAGGATTTATTGGCTCTTCTACCTCATTTAACTCATGTTTTTGTTGTGTTTTTGCAGGCACAACTGGAGATGATAATGTCAGCAAATGGATTGTCTGAGAATGTCTTTGAGATTGCCTCTAAGAGTTTGGCTGCTTGAGAGACATTAAGAATCCTTTGAAGACATAAAACTATGCTTAGTTTACTGAAATAAGCAATGGGTTAAATTTTAATTATGACTTAATATTTTGCCTCTGCTTATGAGTTTTAACTTTTAAACATTAAAAGCTTGCAAGTTGCATCACATAATACCTACAACTACAATGTTTTTTCTTTATATCTTTGGTTCTTGGAGCATAGATTGTCCACGGTTAGTTATGTCTGAACCGGTTAACGTGCCAGTCCAATTAAACCGGTTGTCGTTTTCTGATATTTGCAAGCTCTTACCAAACTTTTTTTACAACCAGTGATATTGAACCGGTAAATGTGCCCGGTCGTCGTTATCTCAACTCTCAGGTCTTATGGTACTTAGTAGAATCTGAATTAAGTTAGCATTCCAAATGTACATAATTAGCATGTCAGGGAAAACACTTGAGTTTATAGAACCTGAATAAAGTGAGCCTTCCTGATGTGTCTTCCAAAAGATGGAGATGGCCATCTGCCCGTCCAGAGAAAGATGCGACTGATGAATATTGGCGAAATCATGTGGCTCGCAATGATTCAATAATCTTTAGGTTCATAAGAGGCATACATTTGTTTATATATTACTTAGAGCAAAGATCTTGTACTCTTTATCATTTTATAACGTTTGAATTTTCCGATTTTTTTATCAAGGATGGAACCTTTATGCTTTGATTGATACCGTGATATTACTTATCATGGATGGAAAAGAAAACAGCAATTACACACTTACAAACCGTAAGAGCCAAATGCGATGATCAAAAGCATTCTTTATAATGGAGAAGCACAAGGAGCAAGTGGCAAAGTTTAAAGATGAGTTGAAGAAGAAAGAAGCAATCTTGCTAATAGATTATTATGATCTATTATAACTTTATATTAGTATGGTTGACATGATATCTATAAATACATATATAATCAAAGAATAAGAGGCAGAGAACCTAAGAATCAGTTATGGAAGCGAGGTAGAGAGAGACTTCTCAGGTCTTGAGACGCTTTACTCATTGCTACCATCAGAGAGACTTTGATCGTCGTCTTCAAAAAATTGTTCTGAACAAGATTCATAGCTCCCATCAGAGAGACTTTCATTGTCGCCTTCAGACATTTCTTCTGAACAAGATTCATAGCTGCTTACGGGTTTGTATGTAAAGGTCAGGACACCACATTGAATAATGTCGAGTCTAAGGGATGTGGTGCTGAATTCGAACAATATCTCGTTGTCTTGTTCACGCCATCCCTCATCTTCATCTTCAAAGCAAACATTAGACATATATAGATGTTCCATGTTGATCGCGAGATAAGGTTTTATGTTCTTCTCAATGGGGCAACCGTTTATGCGTATGTGACATAATAAGGTATCGTCCTCGATATCCCAGTCATCATCCATCCGCTCATTAGGGGAAACCAATACGCAAATCCTAAAATGGTGGAAATCTGAACGAATGGTCAAAGAATTTCCAAAAGCTCTTTGATTGAACTCTGCAGGGATCGTAATTCCGGGTAAGCATGCATACCATGATTGCTGGGTAATGACTCTCCGTGCTTCTCGATCCAATTTGAAGCAGTTGGGGAAAAATAATTCAATAATCGGAGAGTCAACAGGAAAAGGTATTAGTGTCTCCAGTGATCCACAAGCTTCTACATTTAGTAAAATGAGCGAGGCAGGGAGCTCTGGCAGTGATGCAAGTTTTGGACAGTTACTTATATAAAGCTTTCCAAGCTGATGAAGATCTTTTATCCAATCTGGAATTTTCTCAATATCTGGGCCGGCAGTGATAGTGCCAAATATCCAGAAACACTTAAGGCGACAAAACCGAATAGAATCAGGCACTTCCTCTAGCAATGTGTCTGTGATATCGAGTTTTGTAATGTTCCTGGCAAAATCTGGAATGTTTCTCAATTGATTGCATTCCCTCATTGAGACAGAATGAAGAGATGCCAAGTTGAATTGAGTAGGTGCAACTTGTAGCTTTTCACAGAAATCCATCTCCAACCGCTCTAGTTTATGAAGACACGCAATTGATGGTGGAAGCTCTACCAAACTCATGCAAAGAGTCAGTTCCAATATTTCGATCTTTTCAGCGTTTGAAAGATCCGGGAGTTCCTTCAATTTCATTGACCCCTCCAGATTCATCTTCTTGAGATATGGAAGGGGCTGAATGTAAATCGACACAAAGGAAAAACATCAAAACATACTAAGAAAATAAGAATTTATTGATCCTAATACAATTTGAAATACTAGGTAGATTTATAAGTCAATTAAAATCAATAAACCAATATAATCCCATAACAACTATACAAAGTAAACAAATAATATATATACACGAACCTGGATTCCTTCCCAAAGCTTCTCAAGGTTGGTATCCCTCAAATTGAGTTCCACAAGAAAATCTGGCCTAAATGTAAGAGGAAGCCACTTTCCAGGATATTCTTCCCAATGAAATAACCTTAGACTGTGTGGGAAATCCATGTCCTCCGGTACATGAACTCTAACATTTGTATCATCAAGTCTTTTGCTGTTGTAGATGCTGAGAAATCGAAGATTATTCATTCTTTTTAAAGCTCCTGCGCTTATACACACACCGTTTGGGATTGTGGAGATATCAAAAGATATACCCATCACACTTGTACAATCCTGAGAAGTTTTCAAAAACAAAAAAATTGTTAACACAACAGGTAAGATATATATAT
>VBRH01001247.1:22107-32491 GCA_014578085.1 Cardamine resedifolia | reverse complement strand
TTGTATGATATGATATGTAAAAGGTTTTGATGTTGTATGATAAGTTTGGTGTGCTAAACAGGTTACAATTGATGTTGCTAGTCGTGTACTATTGTTTTATTCTACAAGCAATATTTTGTTTTTGTGTCAATCATAAGTGTTTGGTTTAAAAGAGGTTCCTATGTGAAATTGTAGTTTGTAGGTTGCCTTATAGAGCATGAAGAAAAGGTTTTACTTTGCAAGCGTAAAAGCTGGAGCCACTGTGGAAGCAGAAGGAGCAATAAGGGAAACTTGGGAAGAAGCTGGAGCCACTGTGGAAGTTACTTCACCAGCAGAACAACGTAAATTTTGAATAAATATAAATTTTGAGACGTTTTTTAGTTAATTCAAAAAAAAAAAATCTTACTCAAAATTCTTAACTAATGGAGCATCAATTTTAGAAAAATTTCTTAACTTTTGTTTTTGAAATTTTTCTATTATAAATATAGTTAAAAACCCATTATAAGAGCTTAGAGGCTCTTAAGCAATGAAGCTGCTATAAGGTAGGCATAGGCGAAGGCAATGGCGTTAAAATAACAATTCACGAGTGGTCGTTAGTTGGTTAAGGTGTACGATAGACAGTTGCACATTTCACATTACTATATTAGTAATAAACAATATTCAATTAATAATATGAAAACGACGAGAGTTCCAATAATTGTGGAGTAGCCGACAAAAAAATCCCGGAAGACACGTTTCAGACAGTTTAAAGAATCACTGCTGGCGACTAAACGTGCCTTCGTGGCATTTCTTGACTTTCCTATTGGTTCTATTCACTGCACCTCTTCTACATTTTCTCCAAGAAAACATTATATTATTATACTAAACAAAAAATAGTAAATAAACATCATGGTTGTATTGTTTTTCTTTGATTTAAATAGGTTTATACCGTGTAATTTACAGGTGTACTATATACGGTATTTCTTCTAACATAAATCAAACATGATATTTATACTTTTAGTTGACATTTCTGAAGGATAACCATAAATTAAATGAAACAACATGACCTGTTTCATTATCATGTTTATCTCATCTAGCACTTTGACCGTTATACAAGCAGTTATATAATATATCATCAATAATTGAGGGTCAACTTTTCATGATTTATTAACTAATTTATATAACATCTTGCAATGAGAAACCGACAATTTATAGATGTCACTTGTTACTTGTTACTATGGCGCCATAATTTCGAAATCTCAAGTAAGAGTTTAATTAAAGTCTTACAAGTTTTTTTACTTTTTTTTTTTCTGAGACGGATAGAAGTTCCTCGACTGCAAATTACAAATTTTCATATGATGCAAGTAGCAAACAAATCAACAGTTTAATTAACCCCCAAAAAGTCCTATCGTTTCTATAAAATAAAACTTTCCTAAGCAAAATTGAATTTAATGGGACAGTTTTTAAATTTCTTGAAAATAATATTTATTAATAGTTCTTAGAGAAAACTACTTGTGCACTAGAAATATCACTGTCAAAATGCTGATCAATTTCACATAAAAATAGTACAAAAGTATTAGATAGCTACACTACACTTTAGGTATTTTTGTGTTGTTAGAAAAAATCTTATGTCCATAGAAAATGTGATATCTTTTTTGTTGACACATTGAAAATGTGATTTGGTTAGAGCATCTCCTATGGTTATTTTTATTTTCTTTCTTTAAAATGAATTAGTAGCATTAAAATGAGTTTGACTTTTGTTTCCAATAGTTTCCCTTTATTTGTCTTCAAAGAATAATATTCAAGTATACTCTTATTTACTACTTATTATTTATTTTTAAAAGCCCATTTTATTTTCTAATGGTGACATTTTTTAAAGAAAAACATTAAAAATGAGTGAAATCTCCAATGATGTATCATTTTGAGGGGAAAGTATAAATATTTATGAATAGTATTCTCTCAAATATGATGTACAACCATTCATAATCTCATTGTTTCCCTCAAAATGACATACCATTGAAATGTGAGTTTCCCTCAAAATGAGGGATGATTGGAAATAGTCTTAATTGTATTCCTTCGTCATAGTAGTTATACTTTTTTACAACATTTGGATCGACAAAATTTGATCTGAGAAAGTCACAGAAGTCAAAATTTGGTGGAAAAGTCACCGAAATGGACCGTTAACCATTTGACTAAAAATTCCTTCATGTTATAGTAGTTATGTTTACTTAAATCATTTTTAACAGAAAAAATCATACACACATAATAAATAAATAATTTGAAAATTTAGTTGTTCAAGCTAGTGTATATCTATGATGCTTTTAGTTTTTTTTTTCTTAACTAAATAAAAGATATAAATTGTAGTTTTTTTGTCATCAATGGACCACAATGGACCCACGCAGTAGCCAAAATCCTTTTTTCCAAACAATTGATTCGATTCATTAAGTTAATTTTGGTTCTTACAACAGTTGGAATCGATCTAAATACCAAACATTACAACAACATAAACCGGAGATAATGCGAATATAGTAGAATCAAAGCTAACATGATAGAGAGAAACTTAGATCAAGGGATAGCTAATACCATAAATCCCAATGAGTCCGAAGACCAACTGTTATAGACTTATAGTGACAAATTGCTCGAATCCTCATTTAAGAAGAACAACTTTCTCTTATTTCTTGAGAGAAGCACCAGATTTGAACCTGGGTGGTGAAATGATCATATGAAAGGACCAGAGAGGTGGAGCAACCACTTTTCCATTTGTGCATTTTCTATAGATTGTTTAGTCTAATAGATAAAAATGCAGTATTTATTTTATTCTTTTCTTTCCTTGTCTCTTGTTTTGTATTTTTATTTGATTTAATTTTAAAAACAGAAAAGTTATTTCTTATGGAACCATTAATTTTATATTAATAATACAATGCTTTGGGGGAATGGAAAAAATATGGACAGTAATGCTAGTCAAAATCTATTGGTCAATTATTTAGAGCCAATTATCCACAGGGATTAATTGTATATAAGATATCATAAATACATAGAAGATATAAGTTCAGTATTTTAAACACACAAAACACTTATATATATGGAACTTTTCATTTATAATACTACAAGCTTGTGAAATTAATACTGTTATATCTACCAATATACTAATGTATCACAAAATGGTAAAATGAAAATATGTTTGTGAAATCTAAATAACAGAAAAATTTTAGATTGATATTCTAAAGTCACCAAGTATGTTTTAAGATTTTAGTTTACTGCATTTAATGATAATAGACAATATATATTTCTATCTATCGTTGTTATGTAATCACATAGAATTTTTGAAAATAAAATCTAAACAAAACATATAAATTGTGGTTTGAGTGTCTCGTAGTTGTATCACCATCCGAATTCAAATCCTTCTATTACATATTGTTGATAAAAAATATATTATACAAATTACATATTTAGATCACTTACTTTTTTAAAAAGTAAATTTTAATGGTTTTTAATTTTATTTTTTAATCATTCTAGAAATTTGAAAATTCTGTAATATAATTGGAAGGGTACCATAAATTTGAGATATTTTAAAGAATTTATTAAATATCAGCATTTTAAAAACCTTATTAAAGTGAAATACATGCATGATAATAAATTTATAAAATTTAGTAGGTGTTGGCAACATTTTTTTTTCCTTTTTCCCAGTTTTTTCTGTTACTTGCCAGATTTTTTTATTTTTTTATTCAAATACATAGGTAAGAAAAATACCAACTAATTTGATTTAATAAATTGAAATACATGCATGATAATAAATGTATAACATTTAGTGGCTGCTGGCAACGTTTTTTTTCCTTTTTACCCATTTTCTTCCGTTACTTGCCAGATTTTTTTATTTTATTATTAAAATACATAGGTAAGAAAATTACCAACCAATTTGATTCAATAATGTGAAATACATGCATGATAATAAATGTATAAAATTTAGTGGGTCCTGGCAACATTTTTTTCCTTTTTATCCCATTTTCTTCCGTTACTTACCAGATTTTGTATTTTATTATTAAAATACATTGGTAAAAAAAATTACCAACTGATTTGATTGGTAATTTTTTTATGTTTGTGGTAAAAGGTCCACCATTTTTGTAGATCATGAAAACGATAAGTAAAAATCGATAATATAATATTTATCAAGAAAAAATGATAAGATAATCAAATCGGTTTAAAATAAAATCAAAGCGGTATCAACTTCAAAACGATAAAAAATAGTCTTTTGTCTCGCTCAATTTTTAGTATGTATAGATTTCCCTTGAGTTGTTAGAACTACACAAATCTCAGCTGAAGTCATTGTTGAAAATTACTTCTAGATTTTATTCAAGCAAATTAGTATAATACAATATATAAATTGTGCATTAATACATACTGTTTTACTAATAGGTTTTCATCTGAATTTGTTGTTTGTTAAATTACCATTTGTAAAAGGCGATATGTTTTATAAATCAATACATTTAGGTATAGCAGCTCACTAAAATAAATATGCCATCTACTCATTACCAACAAACTTTTAAAAAAATTAGAGCGCGAAATATGATTTTTCCGCGCTACAATTGTATAACGCTAAACATGATTTTCCCGCGGTAAAATTTTACAGTGCGAAACATTATTTTCCCGCGTTTTAGAGAATTATATCTATATTTGGTATTTAAACTTTTAAATTATTTTAAAGAAAACACACTATATTTATATATATATATATAAATAATCATTTAGACATCTGAATGAACGACATCGTAAACATTATTTTAACCATTATAAATTTCCGCGGTATAATATTTTAGCGCGTAAATTTTGCATTTGAAATTATATCTATATTTGGTACTTAATTCTTATAGTAGACACAATTTTATTTTCATATTTACCATGATAAGTTTAGGCGGAAACTAAAATTTTGTAGGTCTGTAAAACTTATAATTTTTTTTAGTGAAATCAAAATCTAGACCAGAAATGGAATCAAACCCAAAGAAGATAAATATGATTTTTTTACTATAATCTTCCAACACGTATGTGACTTTTTTTTTACCGGCCCCTTTCACATCCTCTAATTTAATCCCAGCTCATAGTATATATACACATATATGTCTCTGTCTCAGTCTCTCTCAGGGTCCCAGTTGCTTCTTTGGTTTGAAACAACAACAAAAAGGCTGAAGAATTTATCTGGGTAAATATAAATTCTGTTTCTGTTCTTCCTTCCTTCTATTCTCTTTCTTTTTGTTTCTTTTGTTTTTATAGAACAAAAACAATTGATTTAATAAATCAATTTATTGTTGATGAGTGTTCAACAAAAATAATTGTTTTTAGTTTTTATGTCCAGGGAAAGTGCATTAATCGCTTCAAAAATCTATGATTTATCTTATCTTTTACTACATGATAGACCATAAATCTCCTCTGTATCTCTTTTAGCGTCTCTATTTATTTTTTGCTATTGTATGTATTTAATCTCTTGTTGTAGTTTTTACATTTGCAAATGATTGAAACTGGATCTCTAAACCTTTGTATTCATAAGAATTTTATTTCACAGGTTAGATCTCTGGATATTTTCATAAACAGTCTCTGTTTTATTTTTATTTATTTTTTGGTTGCTAAGAGTTACAATTTTAGATTTTGATTAATATGCGTTGTTGACTATGCAGTTTTATTCAAAAATAAACCATTTTTTTTGTTTTTTTGTTTTGTTTTTGTTTTGCAGTGTCTGAAATATGTATAACAACAACAGTGGGTTTTTCCGAGGTTTCCTTTGTAGCGCGGTGCCTCCATATACCGAGGGACAACATGTGCAGCGTTCTGATTATCTTCCTGCTTTGCACGATGATCTGAGTGATGGAGAAATGGATATAGAGGAGCTTGAGAAGAAGATCTGGACAGACAAGCAGCGTTTAAAGCAACTCAAGGAGATGGCCAAGAGCGGTGGATCGTTGAAGCAGCCAGATGTTGATGGTGCAGAGCATTCAAGTAAGAAGAAGATGTGCCAGGCACAAGATGGGATCTTGAGGTACATGTCTTTGGCAATGGAGCATTGCAAAGCTCAAGGTTTCGTTTACGGGATCGTGTTGGAGGATGGGAAAACAGTAACGGGAACTTCTGATAGTCTCCGTGAATGGTGGAAAGACAAAGTGAGGTTTGATAGGAATGGACCAGCTGCTGTAATGAAGCACCAAAGGGAGATTAATTCTTCTTTTAAAAGTAATTTAGGGTCTGAGTTTGGGGATTGTACTCCGCTTAAGTTGCTTGAGCTTCAAGATACAACTCTTGGAGCTCTTTTATCTGCCTTGTTTCCTCATTGCTGTCCTCCGCAGAGGCGGTTTCCGTTGGAGAAAGGCATCACTCCGCCTTGGTGGCCAACCGGACAAGAAGATTATTGGGATCAATTGCCTATACCAGAGGACTGTAGAGGACTTCCTCCTCCTTACAAGAAGCCTCATGATCTCAAGAAGGTGTGGAAAGTTGGTATTTTGATTGGTGTGATCAGACATATGGCTTCAGACATTAGCCACATACCGAATCTCGTGAGGCGGTCTAAGAGTTTGCAGGAGAAAATGACCTCAAGAGAAGGTTCTTTATGGCTCTCTTTTCTTAGCCAAGAACGGGCTATTGTTGAGAAAAGACCTTATCCTTTTACCTTCTCTAAGGAAAACAACAACAACAACAACAACGCTGGTAGTTTTCTTGTTCCTGGAAGCAGTGGCGATGCGGGTGTTCTGTTTCCTGAATCTGCAAATTATGATGTTGAAGGGATTGCTGGATCTCATCGGCTCAATAAGCATTATCCTGAATTTGATAACAGCTGCAATTCTGTATACAAGAGGAAGTTTGATGGAGATTTTGGGATGTCAATGCCTCCAACAATCCTAACTTGTGAGAACAGTCTCTGTCCTTACAGCCAACCAAGGATGGGTTTTCATGACAGGAACCAAAGAGAGATCCACCAAACAACTTGTCCTTATAAAGTCTACCAACCCATTACACCCTTTGGTATGCCCGGTTTAATGGGTCCTTATCAGGATTATAACCGGATTCAGCAGCAGGTTCTCAACACTCAAGACCAGCTTAATCCACCCAACAATCTCTACAGACCAAAAGCTGCAGTACAAAGAGGAGGCAACAATGGTTATCTCTATGACTTGGCTGAGAATGCGAGTCCTGGTCCTTTGCTGCTGAATCATAATCCTGGTTTAGTCTTACCTGCTGGCTTCAATGGCGATGCGGGAACAGTAGGAATGGAGAACAATCTGCGGAATCAAGGGCAAGACTTGGGCGCACCATGGCATCAGTAAAAGAAAGCTTCATGAGTTTTCTTGTTTATTATACCTTTGTTTTTTTTGCTTTTTCTCTCATTGAAAACAGTTTTCATCTCTCCATTTTATAGCTTTTGTAGCTATGGAGAAGATTAGATTTCATTTCATAATAAAAACTGGAATTCGGCCAAGAAAACATTGAATTTTACACGAATCACAAAAAAAATACCAAACTTTTGATCTGGCCAAAAAAGCACCAAACAAATCTTGACTTTTAAACTATTTAACTCAATTGTTGCTGACTTGTCAAATAATCATACCGTTAAATCATTTAACGGATTTTTCTGACGGCAGTTAATTACTCACCGTTTTCTGTTAATTAAAAGCTTCTACTAGAAAGAGAGTCTCTCAAATTTCTCTTATATGAAAANTTTTCATATAAGAGAAATTTGAGAGACTCTCTTTCTAGTAGAAGCTTTTAATTAACAGAAAACGGTGAGTAATTAACGGGTGTCAGAAAAATCCGTTAAATAATTTAACGGTATGATTATTTGGCAAATTAGCAACAATTGAGTTAAATAGTTTAAAAATCAAGATTTGTTTGGTATTTTTTTGGCCAGATAAAAAATTTGGTGTTTTTTTGGCGATTCGTGTAAAGTTCAGTGTTTTTTTGGCCGAATTCCCTAATAAAAACTATTCAAAGTACTTCATTATTTATTTGATTTGATTTGAAAAGCCAAAAGAAAAGTAGAAGAAGATGCTTTATTTGTTTAGAGATGTGTATTTTATGTTTGGTTTGGGCTTTGATTTGGTTTGGGTTTTGAGAGAAGAAGGAGGCCTAAGTCCTAAGAGCAGCCCCATCGGACAATTTTTTGGAGAGCAGCCCCATCGGACATGTGGGCCCCATAATTTTGTAGACACTGTCTCTTCCCAAAATCGCACATGTCGCGACGTGATTCGTCGCGACAATAAAAATTCAATTTTTTTTTTTGAAAGACACCCCTCAAAATGTCCGATAAAGATGGTCTAAGCTTCCGAGTTCTTAAGCATATTTCACTATACAAAACTTACTTACCAGTGATTATGAATTACCAGAACACATGATCAAAGGTTTTAAATGGTGTCCAATTTAGAAGAAAATAATGAAGGGGACATAATATTTTATTATTATTATTATTCTTTTAAAAGTATGCCTTTTTCAAAATTCAAACATTTTGTTTCCACTATATTCCACAAATTTAACACCTCACAAATAATCATAGAACAAATATGATTTGTCATTGAAATTGAAAATAAAGAAAGAGAAACATAAATTAAATTATATTTCTTAATATTAAGTAATTTAAAGTTTTCTTGTTATGATAAGAGCATGAACATTGCAAATCTCTCAGAGAGGTTCTCAAGAATCAAAAAAAAAAAAATACTTAAAAGTAGAGGAGATATGATAGAATCGGTTCTCAAATGAGAATTTATAAGAATCCTTCTAGAGATTCTCTGTTCATGTGTCATTATTTTATTGGTTATAAGTTTTTGTTTTTATTTAAAATTTAAATAAATAATTAATTTATATTCAAAATATTAAAATAATATATTTGAAAGACTTTAGGAGTAAGTTTTTCTATATAGGTTTTCAATTTTTTTTTATTATGTCTTTTTATAGGGATTTGTTTCATAAAATAACAGATTTTATGTTAAAATTGGTAGTATGATTTTATTTTAAATAATACTGATGGTTATATAATTTTATGAGATAATTTTACATAAAACCCATATTAAAAACAAAATTTCATATAAAGTAATCAAATTAACTATATGATATATTAAATTGAATAATTCTAAGTTATATAGATAATTCAATAGTATTATGAATTTACTTCGTATTGAATGTTAACATATATAAATTATCAAATTAACTACATATGTTATTATAAAATTAATATTAATAATTGAATAGTTCTAAGTGATATTGTATATATTAAAATTTTGCAGGTCAACAGTTTCTTTGGGTCAACATTCCATATATTAAATTCATAAAATAAGATTTTAGATTAAAAACCAAAGATTTTGTTCAAATTAATGTTCTGACTTTATTTTAACAATGTCTATATATTTACTTTTAATGATAATAAAAGACATTCAATGGATTGTTATCATTTACTAAAATAGCTTATTATATTCCTCAACATAAATTTTTTATTTTTCAAACTTTCTCTACTCAGTTGTTTTTTGTTTATTTCATCCATTTTGTTCCTAAATTTTTGTTTTTGGCAACAATGAAAAGTTCTTATTGACTAACATTTGCATGGCCACATCTACTATTCCATATGTCGAATAAATGGGTTGTAAATTTTATGCAAAAATTAAATATATTAAATATTTTGTGATAATTATATTATGCAGTATTTTCTATAATTGATTGAATCAATTTAAATTAAAATATTAAATAATATTTTATAACGAAAATAAAAAAATAAAAATTTTAATATGCGTAATTTTAACCCAAAAAAATATAAAATGGGAGAGAGAGTATTAAACATTCCATTATGGGTTTCTCAAATATGCTGCTTCAAAGGTCACCAATGGCAAGTTTAATTGATATCATAAATACTCATTAATAATTTTCTCACAGAATCACTATATGATATTCATGCAATCACGTCCCAATCTCTGACTATGCAACTTTCTTTATATATACAAAAAAATATATACACAATGGACCAATCAAATGATTTGAAATTCAGCTATTTACTCCTAATATCCTGACTGTCACAAATCAAATATTCACTATCTGCTTCACATTCTCATCAAGAAATGGCCGGCGTTAACCCGCAAAAAGTGACCGGCGAGATTAACTCCGGCGAATTTGTAACCAACAAAGTCGTCCGTAGAACAGTGCATCCATCGATAGACACCAACGATAGTACTTCAAGCCGATACTCCATCGATTCTCAGAAACCGAGAATCAGACCACCGCCTGGGACTTACGTCATCGAACTCCCTAAGGAAGTGATCTTCCGCCACCCTCCGCCGGAAAATGCTCAACGTTACGAGGACCTCTCTCGCCAGAACCCGAATCGATCGAGTTACCGGCGATGTTGCTGCTATTTCCTCGCCGTTATTCTCGCCCTTCTCGTCCTTGTTGCGCTCGTCGCCGGAAT
>VBRH01001247.1:7541-20627 GCA_014578085.1 Cardamine resedifolia | reverse complement strand
TATATATATATATATATATATATAGAAAAAATATTCACCGTATAGTCTACATAAACGGCCGTATATATATAACTATACGCTATACAGTGGTCTGCCGTACGTCTACCGTATAGCGTATTTTAGAACATTGGTCTTACATGGAATTTGGTTAATAATACAGAAACCTATCACAATTTTGCATCCATGATACTAAACACAGTTGTAATTGAAATCGAATTCTAGGAATTTCAATTTAAATATATTGTAGGCTTAAACTCCATCAATGTTTCAAAAGAGAAAACATCAGAACAGACCATATTTCTAGTGATGTTTGGACATAGAAACAGGCCATCAAAATATACATCTAAGCCCTAAAACCGAAGTTCTTAAAATGATTTTTTTATTATCTCGAACTGCGGGTTACTCGTCTCCCAGTGGCACCACTAGTTGAAGCTAAAGAAGCTTGAGAAGAATTGTTATCAGTTGAGTCTCCTTGGCTCCTAAGTTGTCTTCTTCTCTTGGATTTTGGAGCTGTGGCTTGAGTTTCGTTTTCCTCCTCATCATTCATTGCTTCTTCAACAGCTTCTGCTTTTGTAACTTTACTCAAAGGCCATGGCTTCCCACAACCAGAGCAACGTTTATCATCCTGCAATTTTGATGTGAACAGAGAGTAAATACTATTGAAATCAAACTCAAATCCCATTGGGGTTGAGGAAAATCTAAATAAGATGTGTATACCCTTTGTGATAACAATTTTTTGAGGCAGTACTTGTGTATCCGGACAGTGCAACCTTCGCTTGGACACAAATCCGCCTGGAAAGTTGGATACAAGTGTCAGAAAACAAAGCATAAGATATGAAATCAGCACCAAATTTATATCATCACAATGTGAATCCTTATCCGATCAGGTTTCTTCAGAATGCAGACCTTAACTCCAGCTTCATTGCAGACCTCACAGGAAGGAACATCATTGTTCCTGAACCAACTGCGCAGGTCAAGAAGAGATCTTATACCGACTCCAATATTGCCCTCATTTGTGCGGCACAACCATTTGTCCTTTACAAGTTCAACGAGAGCTTTTTCCTTTTGCGACATTGAAAAGTTCTTGAATGCAGGAGGGACTTGCTGTTGACTGCTGCTGCTGGCTTCACTTGGTAACTGAGATATTAACACAAGATCTGTCAGTCGTAACAAAAAAGACTAATTTAGACCAATCAATTGAATACCAATAATAAAATTTTGGTAATATGGGAAAGATCCCAAATAGTTGTCTTCACCAAACAGGCAGAAGAGAAATGCTGAGAAATTTGAGATTCGTTTTTCATACTGATTCAACAATCATAAACGGGGATGAAACGCTCTATATCATACGAGAAGAATATAACTCAGAGAGCATGAATATTTGATCAACAAACCTACAAGTGACAAAGTTAATTATCGTTTCCGATTATATCTCATAAAGAACAGACTACTTTCAAGTAACTCTAAAAGATAGTAGCAGTTATGAAGTCACCATAATCAGTTAATTGAACAATCGATATGGATGGTTTCTTTTGTCAATAGATGAAGAGGTATATATACTTATCAGGGACTATGATTGACCTGATTATCCAATCGGATATTGAGAGCATCAAAGCTCGATATGCAACCTTGAGCGGCTTCATCCTGTGCAATTGCTTCTATCTGCCCGAAGTTAAAGTCATCAATGTCACAGAAAAGTAGCACATCTATCCATTTTACATAACCCATAATCATCTGAGTGTACACTTTTATATGTGATATAACGATTATCATAAAAAAGAGAGAGAAATCCAAATAATGATATTTCACACAAATGGATCAAACTTTTACTTTCTAATCTAAATTCTTTACAAAGGAGACAAAGAAATTTGATCAACAAAGAGGAACAAAACATAAGCTCGACAGAAAAAGTACAAAAGTGACTTACAATGCCTTTAAAGAATGCAATCTGCGGAACAGAATACTTAGTCCCGAGTTTGGATTGCTCATCGGCCACATTGTTAACTACTCCATAACAAACTTGGCCATCATACTGATCTCTACAAGCCCTCAACTCAAAGTGAACATATGAGAGTTCTTTGTTTATCTCAAGAAGGTACTTATCAAATATTTTTTTAGCAGCTCCTGCAACAAAATGAAACGAAGCATACAATCAACATAATGTTCACTGGTTCCTTTAAGAGTCAACATTAAGATAACCAATAACTCAAATTCCAAATCATTTTCATTTTCCTCAATTTAAGTAAGCCAACTCATTCAACATTATGGTTAAACCTAAGACCCGTTACCATCATATCAAAAATGTAAAACTAACTTAAAAATCTCAGGAATTGAATATTCAAGCAAATAGCATAGAGGAAAAAAACAATAATACCCACAATCACATCGAGGCAACAGACATACAGCAACAAACTTAAAATTTCCCAAATTTTGATAGGGGCTGATCAAATTGCCGTAAATTACAGATTTTGAACCAATCCGGCGCAGACCCACGAAAGTTACTTAGATTGAATAGCTAAGTAAACCCACAAATCAGAGGAGAGAGCGACCTGAGTTTCTGCCGGTGACGCCGGTGAAGATTGATTGAAATTCTTTGTCCTTGAGAGGACCTCGTGAAATCAACGCCTGAATTAGCGTGTGGTGCTTCCAGTTTAGAGATACCATCCTCAGACCTCTGCAATTTCACCGTCGGAAAAAGTTAGGGTTTAAGAATCACGTGAATGCAAGGATTTCTGTAAGCTAGGGTTTTTTGGGTGGGGGAAAGAAGCTACGGTGAAAGGGAGAGAGATGGCGGGAAGGGAATCGACTCGATGACGTAATAAATTGTTATTATTATTTGTTTTTTCGGGGCGTAAGAAATTGATTTTGATTTGACAGCTAATAAAGTTAACAAGGCTTTTTTAAAAAGTTTTTTTTTCTGAAAACACTGGTAATCTTCATGGCGCTTTTGTATGTTATTGTGGTTAATGCGGTTGAGTTGTGGTAATTGTAATGTGGTCTTAACTTAAGGAAAATTAACAAATCTCACACTAAAATGTATTGGAATTGCAAGAATGGCATAAAGGAAATTATTAAAAAAACAAACTATATTTTTAGGATAAAGGTATCATTATATCTCAGCATAATGAAAAGGATGGATTATGTGGTCACATCAGTTAAAATATTTGTTCATTCGTTTATACTATTTGCGTTATATCATGACATTTTGAGACATATGGCATGCGATTATTTTAACGAACGCAGATTCACTAAACCAAATGCAACAACTAACACATTTTCTATGCCCTTAATGATTTAAAAATATAGGTGAAATCCATGAGTTATACAGTCAAAAAAATTTAAAATATAAGTTGAAAAAATGTACGCTACATAAAAAAGAAAAACACTAGCATTGTGATTTCGAATTTCATAAGTATATGGTTTCCCATTAAAAGAAAGAAATTAGGAATCTGAAATGCGTGAAATTTTGTTTTAGAAGCATCAAACTTCTAAATCACCTTAGTTTTTGGTTGGAATGAGAAATTTGTTGGTAAAAACAATTTCCACAAATTCATCTTCATGTATGGAAGGGTATGAAATTCAAAATTTAAACTTGAAAGATGTCTTTTTTTTTTTTTCGTTTATCAAAAATTCCTACCACAGTCATACATACATACCAATCGGTCCTACGAAAAAATTCAAATCTTTTGCTAATAATAGTCTAGAAAGTAGGAGCGATTTGGTGTAGTTTAATTTAAATATTAAAATATGGTACTAACTTGTTACGAACGGATAATAGTAAGGAAAAAAAAAGAAGCAAAGCTTATATATATAAACATGAAAATGATGACTGGTTTACATTTAAAGAAGAAAAAGATGATCATAGGAATGGGAAAGAAAAGGTCACAAGATGACAAAAAGTAAAAAAACCACAGCAGCAGCGCAACAACATTCTCCCTCGTCACTCTCTGCGTGGAACGTACACTTCCATTTCCATGTACTATTTTGTTCTTTTTATATTTCGTATTTACTATTTCCATTTCCATGAAAATGTTTTTATTTTATTTTTTTAAGTTAAATTATGAATGTTTTGAAGAATTAACATGTGACTTGTCTTCTTCACAAGGCTTCCTTCCCTATAGTTAGCATTGCGAAGCAGACCGACCACGCCATGATACATTTTTACTGTGGTAAAAAAGATAGTTATATGTATATATCCTGGGAAGAGACTTTATAACATGTGTAAAAATGATGCGCATCATGAGCTTGCTATGAGAACGTTTGTCTGTCTTACAATGTTTTTTTTTTTATGGTCTTACAATGTTTTCCTAAGACCCATAATGCGGAAAAGGCTTAAAAGATAAAGAAAAGTTCCCCCATTATTTTTGTAAAGTTCTCGTGACTTGAGAAAAAAAAATAATGTTCTTCATTCCTTGAAAAAGAAACATCACATTTTCTCATTCATTGAATACACATCTCAAATTTTACTTTTTGTTTGTCATCGTATATCAAGTTTGATTTACACTACAAACTTAAATCTTAACACTAATACTATGTTATAAATTTATATAATATACATTTGGTCTTAGTACAAAGATATAGGTACGTTACAAATAATATATGATGATGATGATGATACTAAATTTTTTTATAGCTCCTTTTGAATACATGGATTTGATTTAATAGCTAATCATTCCATAACTGTAGTTTGTTAAACATTAATTTATAGATATTTCCATGTCGTACAAAGCATGTTAACAGACGACAGTTTTTGTAGACTTGGTATTGAGGACATTAATGGATCATGGCTTAAAGATACACATAAATGAAAGTTGGACTTGCTACTCATACCATAATTAAGAACAACGGGAAGATGAATCAAAAGGTAGTAAGAAACGAAGTGGATAAAACTGCATCTCGATGCCGCCTCATCTCGGTATTTCTCCATAAGATCCTAGTCGATAGATTTCAATCTTAAATGCTGATTTAATTTCGCTAAATGCTTAATTGGATTAGTGAATAATTCATTTGGAAAAATTGATTATGAATGCAAGCATAGTGAATTTGTTCAATTAAAATAGCCTTGATTAAGACATAATTATCATTTTTATTTGATGATTTTAGGCATAAATGTTTTAGATTAATTGGTGTCTCAAACTCATTTGATTAGGAATTGATGTTTGAAACTTGATAGCTACTGAGATGCAAGGTGTTTATTTTCCCAATGATTACATTTTTGATGTGTTGTAATTTGATTTTTTTGTAATGTGAAAACATAAGCATAATTGTTTATCTTCTCTACTATATTGAAGATAAAATTTCTTATGTAACTTTCCAGATGCTCTTTAGTATACACTACAATTCACCAATATACACACTTTTTTCCTCTGGTTTTTACCAATATACACTCTTTGTTATGTATTGTTTCTGACAATAAAAAATTTAAAATAATTTGTTGCCCTTATCTCCCATAAGAAACAAATAAAAAAAAGATAGGGATAGAAGGAAATTGATAGGACAATACAATGAAACGGAAAGAATATAGTTGGTTTTTTGGGAGAAAAATAAAGAGAAAATCCAAAAGAGAAAAAGTGGATCCTACATAGTTACAATATTGCGTCTGCGTTTTTATAGACGGTGTAGTGTATGAGTCCGAGAGATTTTAGTGAACGACTAAACACACCACTCCCCCTTAAAATCTCTCTCTCTTTCTCTCTAGCTCGCTTCTCTGTAGGGTTTCGTTTGTCTCTTCTTCTTCTTCATAGCAACTAGGTAGATGATCTTCTTCAAATCCATCAATGTCTGCTCTATTTGTTGCTACGAGCTCTCTATTTTTCCTTTATCATGCATGGTTACTGTTTAATCCTTGGATTTGTGTGTTTTTTCTCTTGTTTTTGAAGAATTTCTACTGTGTAAGTTTTTTTTTGCCTTCTTCGTCGTCTTCAACGATCTAAACTAGTGATTTTGTTTTTGGAAGGATTTCTGCCGTTTAAGCTTCTTTTGTCTTCTTCGTCGTCTTCAACGAAGGATTTGTGTGCTCTTTTTTTTTTTTTGGTTGTTTCATGAGTTTCTCTGTTTTTCTTAGGTTATATCTTTCAAGGATTTCTTCGTTTTTTCAATCCATTATTCCATCATTTTTTTCTCAGATTTTCATCTTCTTCTACATTCTCTAAAGGACTTGCGGGATTTTTTTGTTTTTTTCTATCTGATCTGTTTTTTAGAAATCTGGAATGTTGGCGTCTGTTCATTTATGAAAAAATTAATTTGCATTTACGAGAAAAAAAATTCTGGGGGGAATTTTTGGGTGTTCTTTGTCTTTAGCTTCATTTTTTATTCGCTTTTTATTTTTTTATTTTTTTATTTTTTTTATAAATAAGATCTCTCTTGGCTTCACTCACACTCACTTTTTGGGTGTTTTTTGGTTAGGTCATATATCTTCATGTGCACGTACATCTCTTTATTCTTCACCATTTTTATGTCATCAATCTTCCTTCTGCTTGTTTGAGGTGTTCTCATACTTTATTTGCAAAAAAAAAATTTGTTTGGTTCATCCAAAAATGGGTTTCGTTTTTTTTCCTTCCGCTTTTTCTCTTAGTCGCTTGAAGTATGACGCTAATGGTTTTGTTGAGAAATCTGATTTCGTGTTTGTGATGGTGTGTTGAGTTATTGACGAATTTGTTCTTTGGATGATTAGTTTTAATCTCTAGTGCTCTGTTTAACTATGAGTTTGAGGTGTTCTGATACTTTGTTTGCTAAAATTTGTTTTTGTTTGGTTCATCCAAAAATGGGTTTCGTATTTTTTTTTTCGCTTTTTCCCCTAGTCCCTTGAAGTAGAACGCTAATGATTTTGTTATCTTCTGAGAAATCTGGTTTCGTGTTTGTGATGGTGTGTTGAGCTATTGACGAATTTGTTCTTTGGATGTGTAGTTTTCATCTCTAGCGCTCTGTTTAACTATGGATTGTTCAGTATTTTTGCGTAAATGCTCTTGTTTATGCGATTTTCTTTCTTCGTTTTCTTTTTTTTTTTTGTCCTGAAGCATGTTGTATCTTCTTTGATTTCTTGGTTTTGAGTAACGGTGTGAAGATTGTTTGCTATTTTGTCATAATTTGAAACCTGGTGATATAGTGTCCTTTCCTCTATTGGCTTAGATTTCGAGTCAGATTTTTTTTTGTTGAGCATATCGTATACGCTCTCTTACTGAAAATTTGTGTTTAATCTGGCTTGAACACATTTCCTTCTTCCTTGGGATATTTGTAGCATTCATGCCGTGAACAAATAATATTTGTGTTGTTGTCTTTTTCTGACCTTTAGATTTTTTTTTTTTGGTACTCCAGATATGGATTCTGAAGAACTGAATGGGAGTGGCATAAATCAAGAGGCAGGGTTACCACCACCTCCACCTCTCGTTCCATCCAATGTTGTTCTTGAACTGGAGCCTGTGAAAAAGAACATTCTTCTCCCAATGGCCAGGCGTGGCAGCGGATCCAAAGGACAGAAGATTCCTCTTCTTACAAATCACTTCGGAGTCAAGTTCAACAAACCAAACGGTCACTTCTTTCATTACAGTGTATGTTATCTTGTTTCCTCTAATATTGTATTTGTATCAATGCTTTTCCTGTTTATCTTTAGCGTTAATGATAATGGTTCAATGCTTTGAAGTACTTGCCTGGTATGAAATTTTTGTTTGTATGTATCTTCTTTTGTTTCTCAAGTGTTTGTTTGTGTCCTTTGCTTTCCTGTTTATACTGAGCATCAATGATAACTGTTCAATGTTTTGAATGCTTTGTTTGATATTCGGTTCTTTTGTTTGCCTTTAATGTCTTGTTGTTGTCTCTGTTTTTCTTGTTTTAATTTATGAATAATACTTTTTTCACTGCACAATTACTTTGACTCTGAGGTCGGATTTGTCTCTTTGATATTGGATACAGGTTGCTATAGCATATGAAGATGGCCGTCCAGTGGAAGCCAAAGGTATAGGCAGAAAGATTCTTGACAAAGTTCAGGAGACCTACCAAAGTGATTTGGGTGCCAAATACTTTGCGTATGATGGCGAGAAGACTCTATTTACTGTTGGTGCTCTTCCCAGCAACAAACTTGACTTCTCTGTTGTTCTTGAAGACATGTCTTCTAGCAGGTGTGATATTCTATTTCTTTTCAACTTTTTGAAATTCCTTTACTGATTCCTCTTCTTAAACTTATGTGATGCTTTGGTGTTCTCTTTATCTGCAGAAATGCTAGCCTCAATGACACAAATGACGCAGATAGGAAACGATCAAGGCGTCCCAACCAATCCAAGAAATTCATGGTTGAGATAAGCTATGCTGCAAAGATACCCATGCAGGCTATTGCAAGCGCACTACAAGGAAAGGAGACAGAGCATCTTCAAGACGCTATAAGAGTGTTGGATGTCATCTTGCGCCAGAGTGCAGCAAGGCAGTAAGTTAATTACTGGATGTCTTTCAAAAAATTTCTGTTTCAATTTTTTTTTGTTTCATTACATGTTCTCATTTCTGTTTGCAGAGGTTGCCTCCTTGTTCGTCAGTCCTTCTTCCACAATGACGTACCAAACTTTGTGCCTATCGGTGGAGGTGTCATTGGTTGCAGGGGGTTCCATTCTAGCTTCAGAACTACTCAGGGAGGCTTATCCTTGAATATTGGTAATTCTTTTTCAGCTCTAATGTGTTTTAGTTTTAGATTCTTCTTTGTAACATTTGCCTTTTAAAACTTTGATTTTCCGTTTTGGTGTTTCTTCAGACACTTCAACCACGATGATAGCACAACCTGGTCCGGTGGTTGATTTCCTACTTGCAAACCAGAACAAGAAAGATCCATTCAGTGTGGACTGGAACAAGGTACATCATTTTCTTTTATGCTGTACAATTTCACTGATGTTTTATCATCTTTGAGAAGTAATTAACTGATCTTCTCTTTTCAGGCTCGACGTACTCTCAAGAATCTGAGAGTTCAAGTTGCCCCCTCAAACAGGGAATACAAGATAAGTGGACTAAGTGAGCACAAATGCAAAGATCAAATGTATGTCAATCTGATTTTTTTTTATCACATGTTTAAACTGCTTTTACTTTGTTCTAAGATATCTGTCTTTGATTGATTTAGGTTTACTTGGAGGAAACCTAAAAACGAAAAGGGGGAAGTTGAGGAGGTTGAGATCTCAGTGTTCAATTATTATATGGAACGTAACATTGAACTGCGATATTCAGGTGACCTTCCTTGCATCAATGTTGGTAAGCCGAAACGTCCTACTTACTTCCCAATTGAGGTAATGTAAGTACATTGTTGTTATTCTGTTTTCCTACATTATTTCTGTTTAACAGATTGTTGGTTTTCACATTTGCAGTTCTGTGATCTTGTGTCTTTACAGCGATACACAAAATCGCTTACCAATTTTCAAAGGGCTTCCCTAGTAGAAAAGTCTAGGCAGAAGCCACCTGAAAGGATGGCTCTGCTAACTAAAGTAGGTCTTCTTCCACTTTACTTGAGACTTTGAAGTTTTTTCTGTTTATTATGATTTATGTTCTGATTCATCTTACAGGGTCTGAAGAACAGCAATTATAATGCTGACCCGGTGTTGCAAGAAAGTGGTGTCAGCATTGTTTCTAACTTCACCCAAGTAGAGGGCCGCATTTTACCAACACCAAAGGTGACTTTACTTGCTTCCCTTGTTGTTGTATCTTTTCCTTTTTGTTTCTGGAAAGTTTAATATTAATTGTCTCTGTCCTTTTTTCCAAACAGCTGAAAGTGGGCAACGGAGAGGACTTAGCCCCTCGCAATGGGCGTTGGAACTTTAATAGCAAGGTGATTATATTTTCTATTTTTTGCTTTAGTTTTAATATTTTAACCCCTGATACTAATTGAATTCCGTTTGTAGCAACTTGTTGAGCCAGCAACGGTTACTAGATGGGCTGTTGTGAACTTCTCTGCTCGTTGTGATACACGTGGGCTTATTCGTGACTTGATTAGATGTGGAGGGATGAAAGGAATGGTAAGCTTTCTTTAGGATCATTGCTTACTGTAGAAACACAATCATATCCACAACTTCTTATAATTCTTCCCTTGTTCTTTACCTTTAATCCCAGAACGTTGAGCCTCCATTCAATGAGGTCTTTGAGGAAAAGCCTCAGTTTAGGAATTTATTAGCTAATATGAGAGTAGAGAAGATGTTTGAGCTGATACAATCCAAACTCCCAGGGCCGCCTCAGTTCCTTCTTTGCATACTCTCTGAAAGGAAAAACTCTGATGTTTATGGTACAGCACTCTAACATTCTTTAATAGTCTGTTTTTCCTCCTCGAATGCAAATGTGTAACTCCTCATTTACCGTCTCTGAAATTTTCAGGCCCTTGGAAAAAAAAGAATCTTTCTGATCTTGGAATCGTGACCCAGTGCATTGCTCCCACTAGAGTGAACGATCAGTATCTCACCAATGTTCTCCTGAAGATAAATGCCAAGGTGATCTCTGAAAATTGTAATTTCAATCAATTAGAATCGCAAGACTGATTGTAACAACTTTACAGCTGAGCTGATTTCTATTTCGTGATTTGTATATGTAGCTTGGTGGACTGAATTCACTGTTAGCTATGGAGCGCTCACCAGCAATGCCTTCAGTGACAAAAGTTCCTACCATCATTGTGGGAATGGATGTCTCACATGGCTCCCCTGGAATGTCTGATATACCATCAATCGCTGCGGTAACATTATTTAGTTTTCTAATAGTCTCTTTTGATGTCTGCCATGTTAACATGTATGGTGGGAATGTGTGTTTATTGAGAGACCATGTCTAACTCTTGTCTAGTGTTGGGTGTTCATTCTTGGCAACGTCTCTAGTAACTTGGTGTTTGTATTTGGAAACCATAGGTTGTGAGCTCCAGACAATGGCCACTCATCTCAAAATATAGGGCATGTGTGCGCACACAATCACGCAAGGTGGAAATGATTGATAATCTCTTCAAACTCGTTGGTGACAAAGACGAAGGAATATTCAGGTAAACTTCCTAGACTGTTGGGCTGTATTCATAGCTCTTGGCAGAAGAAAGTGTCATTTTATTCCAATTTTAATATTCTTTCATACTTATATGAGAAGGTACAGTTTGGCATCAGTGTAATTAGAGATTTCATGTTGTTTACAGGGAGCTCTTGATTGACTTTTACAATAGTTCACAGATGAGGAAACCTGAACACATAATTATTTTCAGGTAATACTTAAAATCTATAAAGGTGTCATGTAAAAGTAGTGTAATACAATTTGTTAACTCACTGTTATTAATATACATTGTAGGGATGGTGTGAGTGAGTCTCAGTTCAATCAAGTTCTTAATACTGAATTGGATCAGATGATACAGGTATGGTTCCATGGCCCAGGAGCTTTCAGTGACCTTTTATTCAATATATATCTTTGGGCCTGACTTTGTTTGTTACATTATTAGGCATGCAAGTTTCTGGATCCAAATTGGAACCCTAAGTTTACAGTGATTGTAGCCCAGAAGAACCACCACACCAAGTTCTTCCAGACTGGAAGCCCTGATAATGTTCCTCCTGGTAAAATCCATTTTGACCTGAGCCCATATGATTTTCTGTTTCTGTTGGTCATCCACTGTGTTTAAAATGACCTGAAACCTGGTCTCTGCCTGCAGGCACAATAATTGACAGCAAGATCTGCCACCCACGCAACAATGACTTCTACCTCTGTGCCCATGCTGGAATGATTGTAAGTAATTGCTTTAGATCCTGCAAAAGTTGCGTTAATTAATTAGTTGCTCTGTATATGAGGGAACAGTAACATGCCTCTCAAATTGGTTTCTTCTTTTGTAGTGAAAGTCTTTTGCTCGAATCTTGTTTATGAATCAACCGAATATTTAACACTTTTCTGTTGATTATGTGTTAGGGAACTACAAGGCCAACACATTACCATGTGCTCTACGATGAGATTGGATTTGCCACTGATGACCTCCAAGAACTTGTGCACTCTCTATCCTATGTGTAAGCTTACTAAACTCTTTTATCTGATAGGTTTCTTTGTGGTGTTACAATATCTGCTAAACTTTGTCAATAATCGTTTTAACTGTCTGCTTTGATACTTGTAGCTACCAGAGGAGCACCACTGCCATCTCAGTCGGTAATTCTCAAATCTTTTATGCATTTGCTACTGAGTTTACATTATGTACAATAATCTCAATTCTCAAGTTTCCTTCCTTTCTTTTCTCTGCAGTTGCACCTATTTGCTATGCACATTTGGCAGCTGCACAGATGGGAACTGTGATGAAGTTTGAAGACATGTCTGAGACTTCTTCTAGCCATGGCGGGATCACCACACCTGGAGCAGTCCCTGTGTCTCCCATGCCGAAGTTGAACGATAAAGTTGCAAGCTCCATGTTCTTTTGTTGATGGAAGGAAACATGGTTAAAGTTTCTCTGCTTTTGATACAACCAACGTACTTGAAACGTCCGCGTTTTGTCTTTTCTCTGGGTTCGATTCTCCTTTTGTTTTTGGCGACCCTTTCACTTTGATACTCTTTATGTTTTGACTTTGATACTTGTGGGTGTTGTTGGTTGATTATCAAGCTTTAATTAAAAATTTGGTATTTTAAGACATTGAGTTTCTCTATTTAGAGATGTTACTATGACAGATAGGTTACAGACTTACAGTAAAAACCCTTAGTAACAAAATTGTTCTGGAGTAACCAAAGCTATTTCCTAAAATATTCAAGAGTATATAAATCTATAACAGTAAAATGCATATCCAGCGAATTATCCACAAGCACTTGTAAATGCAATTCCAATGCATAGTGGTTACTTGGGAAGTAAGTCACCTTCTAAATTAATTCTCTGAAAAGAGATAGAATTTATTAGCCACATTTTCTTGGGAGGTCGTCACTCATTGTTTACGCTATTTTGGCCACCTTTGAACAAATGTAAAATTTTGATTTTTAGCTGTAGGCAACAAACAGGAGGATAGAGCAGACACGACATGCCAATATAAGCAACAAGACAACAAAATTTACAAACAAACAAAAAAACTATCTAAATTAAAAATTTGCATGTAAAACATCTTTTATTGTTTCTACAGACTACAAATCACTTTTTTTTTTTTTTTT
>VBRH01001246.1:81126-97541 GCA_014578085.1 Cardamine resedifolia | reverse complement strand
AAATTTTTGTTGTTCTTGAAACTTGAAAGGACCCAAATGAGTCAAAGAAGAATGATGAGAGTAAGGACCTGGATCGGAGTCCAACCACAAGGGTCAGGGTAAAGATCAGAGCCATTCCAAGAGTCACCAACAAAGCCTTGAATGGCAGAGTAAAGAGCAGCTTCCTCTGTTTTCTCCATAGGACTTCCTTCAATTTCCTCTGTTTCTGCCTTGCTCCAATCCACCACAAAACACCACACACATAGTAATAACAACAAAGGATGCTTTTTCCTATGTCTAAGTCTAAGCATCTTCATTTGAGGCTGTAACGAGAAAATACAAAAGAAGAGAATGAAAAAAAAAAAAAAGTGTGTTGTGTGGATCTTATCTGTATTGGAATTATTCCACTTGTTTCATCTGTTTCTATCAAAAGAAAGATAATCAAGAATTTGGGTGGGTGTTAATGTCGGAAGATGAAAAACAAAGCTATCACCACAATGTGTTATGGGACCCTTTTGAAAACCATGAATGTTGGTTGATTTGTATACAAGATTTATTTAAGAAAACAACCCTTTAAGTCTTCTTTTTTATCCCTACTAGAGAGTTTGGTTTGAGACAAGAAAATGTCATGAGAAGAAGTAAAAAGATTTAGAGATTTCTCTGTTTTCTTTTGTTTTCTCTTTAGGGTTTATTACAGAGGCAATGCCAAGAAGAAGAGAGCAAAAGCCAAATCTGTTTCTCTAACTTATGATTACATAAAGCACAGCTGTATGTACACTCACATATATAAGGACCTTACTAGTCTGTAAATATGACAAAACTGAAATATGGGTTTCAATCCAAAAAACCGAATATTTTGACTAAAACAAAAGAAAACGTTAAGGATCTTATAAAGTTACAATTTTTCTTTTTTAAAACATATTCATAGCAAATCGTATTGAGTTGTGAAGTTATATAGAGTACATAGCCAGAGATTTAGACAACGACAAAGCATTAGCAATTACAAAAAAAAAAAAAAAAAAAAAAAAAAAAAGCTTTAAAAGCAAGACAGTTTACAAAGCAGAAAAAAGTAAGAAACAATAATGGTAACGAAAATGATAAGAAGAGAGAAGTTTGAAACAGCTTGTATTGATAATGAAAGTGAAAGCGAAAGACAGAGAAGATCGAGTCTGTTAATTTTGTAGCCTTCAGATTTTTTTAAATAATTTTATTAAAAAATCATCTTTATAGGTTTCTGAAATTTCATCAACTGTCCTTTTCTTTAAAAACAGTTATTACTTTTCTAAAAAAAAGCTCAAAAGTAAGAAGCTTCATTGGTGGTTGGAACCGGTGAGTAATGTTTTGTTTTTTTATTTTATTTTATTTTGTACGCAAGTTAATTTAGATTTTAGTTACCTAATAAGAGCATTGATATAGAACCAGAAGACTGATTTCAATGTCAAAGAACTAACTTAACCATTGAGATATTAATGAGAGATGGTTTAAAGAGAGACTGTGTAGTGAAGAGTGAGTTTGATGCTCTTGCATGGCCTTCTATGTATTGGACCACTCTTTTGTCTTAACATTGAAAGGTGTGGCGTATCTACCATCTACTCACTATAAATCTACCCTATTAAAATTGAAATCTTTTTGTAAGATCCTACATAGAATAGAAGCCATTGTGTAGTCCTTTTCTGCTTTTTACCATTTTGTGTTTTGGACTTTTATTATGGTTTGGCGATTTTAAGGCAAACATAACCAAAAAAAGGTGTCAGGTCTAATGACAATGACTTGTGTAACTTTGTTTCTTACCTCTGAAACTGGTTTGGTTTGGTTTCCTTGAACAGCAGCACATTATCTTTAAAGAATCAAATGCTGCATTTTCTACAATGCCCATAGCTTCCAAGATTTACTTCCTTTTGTTTTAGTTGCTTAGAAAAGAAAGTGAAGATTAAAAGAAAAGAAACAACAAATAACAAGATGTTTATTTTTATCTCTTGCAAATCCTACTTGTGGAATGGAATAGTTTTGTCTTTTAGGGATAGAATGGAAGAAAATGATCAGGTTGTGAAAAAGACCCAAATCTTCTTTCCTATGGAAGCATCACCTTGGCGCTCTGTTTCTTCTTCTTCTTCTTCTCCGTTCCCTTCTTCAATCATGCTGAAATTCTCATCATCATCATCTTCACCATGTTCTCTTATTTCCCCACTGCCTCCTGCCTCCAACTGTGAATCTTCGACTGGCCTCTTTCCCGAATTGTTATCCTTGAACTCAGTCTCTGCTTCAACCTGTATCAAAACTATGGTTTAGAATATGCACATGCTAGAAAATTAAGTAATGGAGATGATCTAATTCAATGTTTCAGAAAATCATCTACCGTCTCATGTGTTACCGCCTCTACTAATGCTTCATCTTTGCCATTTTCCCTATTCTCACCTTGCGGTGGAGTAAGAGTATTATTTGGACTTGGCACCGTTCTGATATCACCATTTACGCTTTCTTGTTTTTCCGTGGCACCTGTTGATGCTTGTGTTTTATCTTCTTCTGTTCCTACACTGAAAAGGAATTTCCATACAAATATAAGTTTCAAATGTAATGAATTCCAGATTCCTTATGCAAGACCCTGCAACTCATTTTTCCAATTAAAAAGTAGGGAACTTACTTTCTATGTCTCCTGAGATGATATCGGGTTTGCCCAGGCGTTTGAGAGACTGGAACAGCTATCTGTCTCTTCTTCCTACGTCCAGTTGTGATACTGTCTACACCCTCATCGCTATCACCAGCTGCGTGTTCACTTTCTGTGATTCTAGAAGCCTGTTCACGTTGTCGCTTCCTTGGAATTTCCCCGTCAGATGGTTTTGAATCTCTAGACGCAGCTTTTGTGGCTTGCGATCTTCCTCTAACAGACTTACCTCTACCTCTACCACGCCTAGGTTTATTACTCTCTATCTCTGATTGCAGGGAAACTTCAGGACCTTCTTGCATTCTACTATCTGTAAAACTCTGTTCAGTAGCAGATGGTTCATGATCATCGCCTGCCACTATATTCAGAGTATCATCGGGTTGTGAAGATTCTGGAAGCTTAACCGTTATACCCAGATCAATGACTTTATCTGTCTTTTTAATCGGTGATATGCTCAATAGCTTCGAAGCAATTTTCCCAAGTAAAGATGTTCTCCTGCTATTTTCTGCACTGGGAGAAATGTTAACAGCTTCCTCTGCTTTTAATATCTGTTTCCCGGAAAGTTTGTTCCTATCTTCAATATCAGGTAGTGGAAGATCAGACAGAACAAACTTTTCGGCTATTTCTCCACAGGAATTGCAGCTCTTAAGTTTTTCCAGAAATACTAGGAAACGCTCCCTTGCACAGATAAATTCTTCCCGTTGCTCCTTCAAAGAGCTTCTAAGTACATCTAGCTCAGTGATGTCCTTATGCATCTCAACTTCTTGTTCTTTCAACAATTTCTTTTGGACAGAAATTTCTTCTCTTTCCCTCTCCAGGGCAACCTTCACGTATTGCACTTCTTCCATCTCTCTCTGAGCCAGCTTCTTTGCGTAATTAATGTTTATAAGCTCTTCTTGGCTTCTCTTTTCATATGTTCTCGCCCTTTCATTAAAATCTTTCTCACCCTCTTCTTCTTGCCTCTGCAACTCCATGTCAAGATTCCGTTTTTGTTTCTCAAGATCTTCAACCAACTGATTGGTCTTATTTTTGGCATTTTCATGCAAAGCCAGTTTCTTAATCTCCATGTCGGCTTCAAATGATTTTTTCTGCATCTTGACACCATCCAACTCCCTCTTCAGATTATCCCTTGAGGCCATCTCTTCTCTCTTAAGCCTATGCTTTTCTGATATTTTCAAACTTCTCAGATTCTCCTTTTCTTCAGCAACTACCTTTTCCTCTCTAGCTATGTCAGCCTTCTTCTCATCCAACACTTCCCACTCTTTCTCAAATCTTTCCTTATCTTGTTTCAATTCTTCATGTTCCTTCAAGATCAACTCCTTCTCTTGCTTAGCTCTATCTATCTGCTGCTTCAGTTCAGACTGCAGCTTCAGAAACTCGAGTCTCTCTTCTTTTGTAATCCTGAGAATTTCATGTTCTTCACGAATCCTTGTTTCCTGCTTTGTTGTCTCAGCCCCAATCTCTTCAATCTCATCTTTTAGTTTACGCAGACGTTCCTTATCTTCGAGCACTAGCTCGTTTTCCATATGCAGCTTTTTCTCTTCCACTTTTAGAGCTTTTTCTTTCTCCTTCACAGCTTTCAGCCTTGCTTCAAGATCTCTCTCTTTCTCCTTCGCTTTCTCCTCCATTTTTTCCAAAGCTGCCTCTCTCTTCGCCAACTTCTCTCCCTTGTGGCTGATCTCAACTTGCAGCTGCTCAGTTACAGCTTTCTTTCCCTCAAGTTCTTTATCAAGGGATATCATCATCTGTTCAAGCTCCATTTCAAACTCCTTCCTTCTGGAATCTAGAACAGCCTTCTGATCATCAAGGAGCTTCCCAACCTCCATCTGTTAAATTTTAATCACCGCATCACTTGTCTATGAAGTATATATACTTTGACACTTAGTAGATAGAAAACAAAGAAAAGTATTAACTTACAAAAGTGAGTTTAATTTCAGTAGCATCAATATAATATCAACAAAAAAAAATTCACCAGAAGTTTTAAAATATTTCTCTTGGTTACTTTAATCCCACCTTTGTATACAAAGTCTAATTTTGTTGATTAGAGGAAGATAACATATTACAGCAAATAGACATGGTATCCCCAAAAACTAGGAGACTAGTGACTGTGAAGGAGCATATATGATATACCTCACCGTAAATGACAAATAAAATTTATGGGGCAAATCGAGGTGGGTGTAATACAATTTCAAAACACAAAAGCACATCTTCCATTTCCATTCTATCCATTTACTGAAGACTCGCTACGTGAAACCAAAAACAACCATTACAATGACCAAGATAGAAAAGGCGATATGTATTTAACAAATGGAAAAAAAAAAAAAAGTTTCAGGCAGTTGAGGCTGACCTGCTCCCTCACAATAAGCTTCTCCTCAAGCTCATGGAGCTCCTTCTCCTTCATATCAACTTTAGTCTTCATGGCCTCGAAGTCCTAAAACAACAACCAATTGATATATAACCCAAAAGGGACAGGAAGCCAAAAATATTGCAACCAGAAAACTCACTTTTTCCTTCATAGAAATGTCATTTAGCATTATTTTTGTAGATTCTTCTCTCTCTTTTAACTCTGACTTAGCAATACCAATCTTTTGCTGCATCTCTTCAAGGGTCTTTTCTTTCTTCTTGATAGTGTTTTCACTTTCAGTAATTCTTTCCTCTCTATTGTTAATGCTTATTTTAACTTCAGACAACCTATCTTCTTCTACTGTTAGCTTCTTCTCCCATTCCTGTAGATCTTCCCTCTGCTTATAGAACACTGCCTCATATGCTTCTCGTCTAAAAAACATAAACAAAAATAGAAAGTGTGACGTCAAAATCTCCCTACCAGCAAACAAGAAACAGAACCAACAAGTAAAAATGATCTTTCGTACTCTGTAACTAGAGAAAGATGATCCCTTTGGAGCACCTTTTCACGGGTCTCCACCTCCTTCAGTTTCCTCTCTAACTCAGAACTCTTTCGATTAATCACTGCAAGCTTTTCTTCAGCAACGGCCCTCTTTCTATCAACCTCTAAAGCTTTTTCCTTAATACCCATAACCAAAGCATTTGCTTCAGCTAACTTTGCCTCGGAAGTAGACTTCACCTCAGAATGTTCTTGTTGCCAATACTTCAAATCCTTTTCAAGCTGAAAAACCAAAAACAGCAGAAACATCTAAATAAACAATCAAACACAAATCAAACCACAACAGAACATCATGAATTGGAAAAAAATGAGATACCTCAGCTACAAATTGCTTCTCAGCGATCAAAGCTTTCCTAAGATTCTCTTCTCTTTTATCAGCTTCATTTAAAGCAATTAAATTTGAAGTCCTTTCACGTTTAAGAATCTCTCCAGCTTCATCAAATGCTTGCTGAAGTTCTTCATTTGTCCAAGTCCACTTCTTCTTCTCAATGAGCAAAAGCCCCATATTATGTTGGTAATCAAACAACTGCCCAAAAACGGAATCATTTCTCAATCTAAATCCATATTATCTAAATCCAAACACTCACCAACATATATTCAGTAACAGAATCAGTAACACAATACTGAAAAATCCGAACTTTTATTTGTTTTTACCTCTTTTTCAAGCTTCAAGATCTTCTCTATAAGAGCATCACGATCTTTCCTTTCTAAAGACGCTTCATCGAGCAAACCAACCTCTTTGAACTTCCGCCAATCATCATCAACTCGACGGAGACTCGTTGGCGGAGGAGGCGTTGTAATTTCGTCGGAAAAAGCTATTCCCTTTCCTTTCCGATCAGTCTCCGACCATGGATTCCTCTGCGGAGTGAACATTTCCGTTCGAACCCTAGAGACCCAGATGCATTAACAGAAGAGGGGAGAAGCAAAAGACCCCAAATTTGACAACTTTGCGCCGCGGAATCGAAGAAGCAAACCGGAAAATTCAACTAATTAGAACGATTTCTTGGTGGGTTATGACACGCGCCGTCGTGAAAGCAGTTAAAGGACAGTTAGAGACACACTTTTGTTTCTCCTCTGCTACAAAAATGACTCAGTAGTCGTCACTTTCGCTGCTTCTTCCACTTGCTGCTCCTGCAATTTGCAAACGACGATAGCTAATGAAAATTCTCTACTGGGCCACTTTTAGGCCTTTTTATTTTAAATTGATTTCCACAACAGGCCCAGTTTTGTTTTCCCAAGCTTTTTAATTCTATAAATTGTATTTATACTGTTTTGCTCTTTCTGCTAGTATAGGAGGAATGTTGATTCGTTTTTTGCAAATCTATTTTTCCCGAGTTATGAAATTGGCCACAGACAATTTTGTTGATTAGCATGATTTTGTAAAATAATTAGTTGGTATGCTGCTGACTTTTATGATCTATTTGTATTTTCTTCAAAACATTGTAATTAAAGATATTACAATGCCACGCAAACCTAATAATATATCTGAAGATGCCAAAAGGGTTCATTGAAAAGTAGTCACATAACCACTACTAGAGTCTAGACTACTGTGTAAGGAAGACTTTTCTTATTTGTTTACTAACAAATTTTTCGAAATATATCACAAATGTTTTTTAGAACAACTAGTTAAATAGTACTTCTTTCGTTTCATATGATGTGTCATTTTAGGAATTTAAAAATATATATATATATAATGTATCGTTTTATATTTTTAATGTGGATAACTTTTATCCTTATTATCCTTATTATTTAATATATTAACCAATCAGAAAATTATAAAGTATGTTAATAAGAAATAAAACAGAAATTAATAGTTTTATTAATTTGTATGCAAAAAATTTAAACAATTTTCTTTGCAAAACGGAAGAATACATTTTCGGTTTTATAGTTTTCCCACAGATCTTTTTTTATAAATAATTTACCCACATATTATGCATTCTTTCTTCCTTTTTTTTTTTTTGTCAAATCATGCATTCATTTTTCAATTTTACAGGCATAAATAACTTTGAAGAAATATAAACAATTTTAACCCTAAATTTAAAAATGTTCTAAAACTTTCACCTCACTTTATTTCCAAGTCCAGTTGAGAGAAATTATTTATGTTTCAAAATGATTTATCAAAAGCTAGTCTGAAATCAAGAAACATTAGGGATCAAAGATTCACAAAAAAATAGATTAAGAACATTTTTATTTTTTTCTTGAGTATCTAAAAAGGAAAAAAAGAAAAATAAATACGACACGGGTCTAGTCCCGTGTCACGTACTATATATAAAAGATTCAATCTTTTATATATTTTTATATTATAAATTTTTAAATATTAAAAATAAATAAATTGAAGAAGGCCCAAAAACAATATTTTATAGATATAGTTTGATTTTCATTACAAATTTACATAAATATTATTCATAAATTTTTAGAAGTAAAAATTTAGTAAAAACTTTTTCAAAAAATTTTAAGGGTCCCAAATTTTTTTTGCATAAAAATATTGAGTCACTCCGGATAACAGGGAAACCCACTTACAGATTCAGCATCTAGAACTATTTTGATGAACTTTCAATTATTCGAGAGATTCGCCCAATTTCATATTATTATTATTTTAGGTATTCATTGAGAAAAACCTCTTAATGAAGATGTTCGTAATTTCTTATGTAGTTTATTAATTCAAAATTATTTCTTTAGTCAATTTACAATTTTTTGTGTGTAAAAGTCAATTTACAATTTGCACTGGTTTATTATCCCTTTTTGTATTTATGTAAAATCAATATGAAAAAGAAAGATTATAATATTTAGTTGATGGAGAAATCAAAACCAGGTTCACGGCGGTTATAGTCTCAACCGAAGAGTGGCAACGATGTTGTTAAGGCTTGGCGGTATCGTCTGATTTTCGATTGTTTCTTGCGTCCGGTTTTGGTGTTGGTCGAGATGTGGTGGCAGATCTGTTTTGGATTTTCGGTTTCACCTAAGGTTGAGCTTCTCGATCTGATGCCTCTAAAGCTCGTGAGTCTTACGCCGATTTCCCAAATGTGGTTTGTCTTTTCTCTTGTCTCTATGTTCATGTAGTCGGTTTCTTCTCAGATTTAGCTAGGTTTGGCAATAGTTAGCTGGTGTAGATTTTGGCTGGTATGTTCGTGGCTCAATCCCTTCTCAGTTAGCTTGTGGTGAGAGCAATATAATGAGTTTTAATCTTGTTCCATTCCACAAGAAAAATAAGGCAATCGGGTTGATTCGTTATTCTAGCTTCTATATCAGTCTTCTTCTGCTATTAGTCTCTATCGTCTAGCTTGGTTCTATCGGGTATAGATGAGTTTGAGCTCTATCTTTAGTTTGTCTTTATCGTAATGGCTCTCTTTGTATCTTTTGAGCTTTTGTCTCCCTGATTTGGGTTTAGTTTTCCGGGGATTTCTTCATTTTCCGCGTTCAATTATATCCCAGATGACCAAAAAGAAAAAAAAAATGGAGAAATCAAAATAGAAAAAAGTCGGCACATCGTGAGATTGAGAGAAAATGAAGCTTACGCATAAAGACAATTTTCCTTATTTCTATCGAAAAGACAGACATTAGACGCGCCTCACCACAAGTCATCCTTTAGACCTACCAAATAAATTTCCTTTACGAGATGTAGCTTACAAATTTACAACTCCTTTTTTTTTTTAATTCGGCTGAATTTATAAGAACTCAATAAATTTTGTTAAATGAGAATTGACGATCTACAGAAAAAGCGTGAAAAGGAAATTACAAACTTGTAGTCCAAATTATCATTTTTTATATAGTTTACACTATTTATTTTAAAGTTATTATTATCCTATCTTTGGTGTAATAATGCATCTAGAATATCTCTGGGTATGTGACGTGCCGTCGCAGCTACTGGTTGGCTAATCCCAAAGTCAAAGCAATTATTTAAACATTCATCATTGTAATCAACGACAAAAAAATTCTATTTAATTTAAACTAATACTCCTAGTACTATAAGCAATATACAGAACAGTCAACATAACTAAATACGGTAACAAAACCATAATCGAGATGTCAATATCTTCAGTAAATTAACATATGCAATCGTCAAAATAGTAAGAAAACAAAACACAAACAAAAATGTATTAGCACCAAAATTATAGAAATGTATATTTTTCAAAAAGCTCTAAGCCTCTAACCTTTAATTTTCCCTTTTCAGACCTGAATTATCTATTAAAAATAAAACTAGGCAAAAGTCTGATCTCTTGTCTTAAATGTTACCACACAAATCATACACGTGGCATCATTAATGGTGCAACGGATTGGGTCCGGAGGGAACACGGCGTTTCTCCACTCCGTAACGAGGGTCGATCTCATCACCGCCGTGCTGCTCGCCGGAACGATGGTGATCATGGTAGTTGTTACCTCGGCGATGGAAAGGCGTGAAGTCAAATCTGTGGGAGAGAGTTTTTCTGCTGACTAATCTAATAGTGTATTGACGGTGGTCGTGCTTCGACATTGACGGCTCCGTCGAGTAGAGACGGCGGAGGTTGAGAGAATATAAGTGGTGGAGGAGGAGGAAGAAGAGAGAGAGCCATAGAACTATAAAGAGACTTTGAGAGAATTTGAAGGCCATGGAAGATGAGAGAAAGTAGAAAATGATAAAATAAATTTAAGCATATGGGTGTGTAATCAATAAGAATAGGCCAAAAAAAGATATTAGTTTTTTGTGTCTGTGTATGAATTTGGAAACTGGAACTTAGAAAACTTTTGTTGGATCGATTTGGAAGACAGACAATAAGGTTAAAGAGCTCATCTATATTTATATATACTATATATTAGATAGTTGACAAAATGTAAAGCTTAAGTGATGTGAGGGAGTGGGATTTTGCCTTTTCAACGCAGGTTAATTTATCATATACATACAGTAAAATTTCTATAAATTAATAAGGTTGAAAATGGAAAATTTTATTAATTGAGAGAGAGTATTTATTAATTTATCGAAAGATTTGTATAATTTTAAAATATAAGTTATATTTAAAGTAAGAAATTGAAAATAATACTTTAATATTTTTAGCATTACATGTTAGGAAATAATTATTGTATATGCAATTTTTAATAAATTTTTGATATAATTTAAGAAGATAATATCATATGTTTTTTATGTAATATGAAAAAATTATAGATGAGTCACACAAAAATGCAAATTTATGAATAAATAAATAATATTAGAATCATATTTCACTAAATTATCTTAGTTATATTTTATATGATTATTAATTTATCTTATTAATGAGACCATATATTTACATCAAGTTTAAAAAAAAAAAATTATCTTATTATCTTATTGAATTATGTCAATTTTTACATTTACTCAACTTGGAACCAAAATAATTTATTAATTTAGAGAGGTTATTAATTTATCGAATATTAATTTATAGAAGTTCTACTGTATATGTGCTCTTTTTATTAAAGTATTCGCTAGTTTTTGTGTCAAAATTTTGGATTTTTATTTAGGCTGATCTTTAATAGATTTGATCATAACCAAAACTGTCATAGATTTCAGTTTTGTGATCTATGACTATATTATGTTAGAAAGAAAGTTTGGTTTAAGTTTTACGCAATTTATGTACCAAATAAATTTTTTTTTTTTTTACTTTTACGTTTGTTTGATAAAGTATATTGTATAGTTTAAATATCATTAGAATAATATTGAAAAGAATAATAATTGAGAACCTATGTTGACAAAAAAGCTTCAACATTATTACATTAAGTCTTGACCTTTTAAATATAGAGTGAATTGATGTAGTGGAGAGTTTTTTTTTAAATAATAGGGTAATAAAATATCTCTTTATCTCTATTATATCTCTATTTTTTTATCTATCTATCTCTTTATCTCTCTATCTCTCTCATATCTCTTATTTGCTCTATTTTTTTTTTCACGCTCTCACATACACACTCATTTTTTCTTATTATTTTTAAAATCTTTTTATGAATCTAATGAAATCTATTTTCTATAGATATATAACCAAAAATTATCATGTACACTATCTCCGTACACTCAAAAATCTTTATATACACCGTATTGTACGCCACATTTGTATATCGTTAAAACTACCATCTTTTTGTACATCTGATCTAACAAATACACGCATTCACATATACACATATACTGCTTTAATTTGTACATTATTGATGAATACTAATATATTATGTATATCATCATATATTACAATCATCTTACATTATTACGTATACGGACTAACAAAAATTATCTTATCTTAGATTTGTATACCGCTTATATACCGATTGTCTTATATACGAACTCATCTCATATACCAATTCATCTCGTACACCGACTCGCCTTGTACACTGAATCGTCTCGTACACCAAATTGTCTTGTACACCGACTTACCTTGTACACTGCTTGTATACCCGAGACATACTTGTACACAAGACGAGTTGGTGTACAATGCGAGTCGGTGTACGAGACGATTCAGTGTACAAGGCGAATCGGTGTACGAGACGATTCGATGTACAAAGCGAGTCGATGTACTAGATGAGTCGGTGTATAAGACAAGCGGTATACAAGCGGTATACAAGCGAATCTCATTAGATTCAAATTTTTTAAAAAAAATTATAGTTTTTTTTTTATTTTTTTATTTTGTGATATAATATTGAAAGAAAAAAAAGGAGGAGAAACAATAAACAAAATAAACAAAAAATAAGAGCCTGAGAAGAAAAAAAGTGAGATATAAGAGAGATAGAGAGATATAGAAAGATGAACAGATAAAGATAGGAAGAAATAGAGAGATGAGAGAGATATGAAAGATGTCTATTTTTCTAATTGTAAATAGTGTAGTGTCCAATTCTTCAATTATTTTTCAAATAACTATATACTTTCCCAATATCCTGTTAAATATATTAGTTTTGAAAATTTTATAGGCATTTTTGTTGTACGTCTTCCTAATTTTATAGGCACCTTGTATCAGTATTAGTCTATTTATATGTTTTTTTTTTCAACAAAAGTCAATTTATATGTTTATAATATTATATTCACATTCATTAAAAATAAACTCACTCTTTGAAGACGTACAAACCAACAAAAATTAAGAAGTCAATAAACATTAAAAGGCTTAAATAAAGTTCATATTATCTTCACGATAATGATACCTACAGAAACAAAAACTGTAGTGATCAATTATTGATATACAAAAGAAAAACCATAATTATGGAGTATTAAACCGTGTGAAGAAAATAGGCCTAATGCATCGGGGTTTCTTAGAATTCAAGGAATGAAAAAAGAGGCATGATTGTAACTTAGCAATTATGAAAAATATTTGGAATAGAGAAAATACAATAAATAAATCTTTGGAATAGTGAAATTTTTGATTATAAAGTTGTGTAATCGATGGTATTATTTTTGCAGGAGACGATTGCAATCATTTATATCATATTTTTAGGTCTAATTATAGTCGACGTGTGAGTAGAGTAGTAATTAAAGAACCATCGATCCATTGCTCTGGAAAATTAGATATTGCGTCGTGGACTTTGATGAAACTTACGTTCCGCATATGTGTATAACTTTGTTCTAATATTCCTTCCGATGGTATTTTTTTTTGTCTGTCATCAACGTGTCATCAACGGTTGTTTTTCATATATTCTACTCCATCTGTTCTAAATAAATGTCATTTTACATTGTTTTACACATATAAAAAATCATTAAATTTTTTTTATCTATTATTAATATAAACTTTTAATTTTTTATTGGTCAATACATTAATGATTAATATATGAATAATAAAATTGTAATCATTATAAAAAAGTTGCATTGAAAGTCTAAAACGATAATTAATCTAAAATAAAAAATATATTAAAATACACTTATTTTAAAACAGATGGAATATGTGTTTGAATTTTTTTTTTTTTAAGGGTTTGAGTTTTGTCTTGTTGCACAATATATATCATAGTACTAATTTGTTCATATCTTAACTTATACGTTTATATGGAGTTCTTATAGTTTATATTGAAGTTTTACGTACCTTATATCAAATATTTTTTAAATAGAAATTCAGCCTTTTTTAGAAAAAAATATTTAAATTTTCAAATTTGCTAATAATTAAATATATTGCGAATAACTTAAACTTTACAGAGTAATTTTTTTTGTTTGAGACGCAGTTACAAATGAGGATGACATAATACTAGTTGTAAAGCAAGATAGAACAAAGGTGAAATCAGTTTGAGGCTTATTTTTAGTTGAATGTTGAAACTTGAAATTATATCCGAAACAAAGTTGAGGGAGAAAAGTATATGTAATGGTAAAAGTTGAGGTTTCAGATAGACTAGTTTTTTTTTTCAGAAGTTGTTTATAATTAACGTGCTAAGTAAATTATGTGACCATTATTAAAATTATGCGATATTGAAATATCACCCACCAAACAGATGAAGTTAATAAATACTTAGGTTAATATGGATTACGGTTCAATAATGTATATAGTATTTACTGCATTTTAGAAATTATATATATTTTAATTCATGGCGGTTGTGGCTAAAGATTTATCATAGAATT
The DNA here is from genome assembly GCA_014578085.1 of Cardamine resedifolia. Classification (NCBI taxonomy): domain Eukaryota; kingdom Viridiplantae; phylum Streptophyta; class Magnoliopsida; order Brassicales; family Brassicaceae; genus Cardamine; species Cardamine resedifolia. Next base: position 83,477 of record VBRH01001246.1, on the reverse strand, counting down.
AAAACAAGATTCAAGGTATGACCTATTCCATTGTGATTTAACTATGTTTTTTTTGGGTGTAAATGTTAAGATGATTTAACTATGGTTGTCAACTTTGAACGTTTTAAAAGACAAAAATGTCAACATATTTCACAAAAATTGGAGATCTATATCCAATTATATAGAAAATATCAAAACATACAAAAAAATATGTTCGTGTGTTATGGATAAGAAAGAGAAGAAAGAATTGTATATTTTATTCTATGAATAATAAAGAGTATATATAAGATACAATATTTGGAGATGAAGTATAACTTGGAGAACTAGAACATTATAGAGCATGAGCCTATAATAGACATCCATCTAATGGGTTCATAACACTTCCCCTTGGATGACCATTATAATAAATTGGTATTAAATACTCGTTAAAAATCTTACTAGAAAAATCCAATGGGAAAAACCATAGTTAAGAAAAAAATAGTACAACGCGTACTTACTTCCCCTCATGAATACATCACTGATCTTCAAGACAACTTGATCCAATCTTGGTGAAGTAACTTCTTGAAAGTAGCAGTTTGAAACATTTTGATAACTAAGTTTGCAAAATCTTCACTTGAACGAATCTTCATTCCATGTACATCGTTAGTCTTCTGCAGTTCATGGGTCTAGTAGATGACTCATCTTTATTATTACTATTATCTTTTTGTTACATGCGATCTCATTTATGTATGATAAAGACTTTAAAAGAGTGATAGACATTCGTCATTGGAATTACAACATTTCCCGTTATATGTGTCTTATCATTTGTGTGTTCTTTGTTGTCTCGTTAAAAAAAATTTCATGCAAAAACTCAATGCGATAAAAATCATGATAAATAAAAAGAGTACAACCAGACATATTCATATTTCTCCCCTTGGAATTATCGTCCTCAGGAGATGCATTTCAATCATATACATAATCATTTTATGAATTGTTATACGTAGAGTATTAGACATAAACTATTATTATTGCCAAATAATCTCTCTGGTTATTGGATTTTTGATCAATAACATCATTTTCACATAGAAGATTATGTCTCATCTATTTGGACTTCAAGCCAAATTTTCTTTTACATACGATCTTCCAAATAATCATATTTTTCTTGTAAGATTTACTATTTTTCCTTTTCCTCTTTTCGTATGGGTTTGTATCTTTTAATCATAAAAGAGATCAATATATTGCTCAAGTAACATTTTAAGTATGGTACTCTAGACCAAACATATTTCAACATCTATATGTAAATCCTTCAAGAAACTTTGAGATAACATATTTTTTCACTAGATATTCGATATAAGACACCTGAAGATAACTATATCATTCCAATGTTCTTTATTCCATATTATTTTCATAATAATATTTGCACTAACTCTTCAAGAGTTTCGCTGATATTCGAATTAAATATCATTTTGTTATATGCAAAATTCATGTAAACTGTGAATCGTGCATAATTCAGATAATAATCAGATCTTAAACGAAATACAGAATTCAGATTATGTAATACCAGCATAATCTGATTCGTGCAAAACATGATTCGTGCAAATTTTGTGTATCACTAGATACAATATCTGCAAATGTCATGAAGACTCAGATTCATGCAGAACTCGTGCAAAATCGCATTTAGCATATTCCAGAAAAATGTTTTCATCTATCTTTTTCTTCATATATTCCACTGAATATAAAATCTCTCAAAGAGTTATAATACTTGCATATACGCCCTTATTGTTTCAATCCATATACTTTACATAGATTATAATGTACACAACCATTCTGGTAGTTTAAAATTTTTTCGGGCTGCTTTTAGCATCTTAAATCCTTATGCATGCTTCTAGCATCTTAAATATTTCTGAATTGCTTCTAGCAATTTAAATCCTTTTGGGGCTGCTTCTATCAGTTTAAATCTTGGGACTAAATAAGATCTCTCTCTTACTGCCAGACTATTTAAGAACTTAAATGTAGTTGCATCCACCACTAGAGATTTCCATATCTTTCTGAGAACCTTTATGTATCTCTCATAATATCACGATTTTCGTTCCTATTATCCCACTAATTTTACACATTCATGTGTACGGACTACTAGTCCACATACTTATCTCTGCAAGAGATTATTTCCATTCACTTTGGCCAATCATCACTTTGTGTACACCTTTAATAAACTTCTATACCGCAGTTTATGATCCTCGATTTTCATCTTTAACATCAACTGCTATATTGCATGCATAAATATTATCAATGTCGATTTGTTTCTCTGGTTCCATTCTAGACATGACTCAACTAGTTGAAATCTCTTATCATTACTAGGTACCTAGATTTCTTTCTTTCTTAAGTCTAATGTC